>JH719972.1:259318-272805 GCA_000231845.2 Tetrahymena malaccensis 436
ATGTCCTAAAGGTACTTACAGCACCACAGGATATGATTCAGATGGATCAGGAGCAGATTGCGATAATTGTGCAACTGGAACTACTAATAGTGATGTAGGTTAAAAAAACTGTCCTATTACTTTAAATAAATGTCCTAAAGGCACTTACAGCTCAACAGGATATGACTCAAATGGATCAGGAGCAAATTGCGATAATTGTGCAACTGGAACTACTAATAGCAGTGATGGCTAAACAAGTTGTCTTATAATATTATAAGAATGTCCAAAAGGGTCTTATAGCTTATCAGGATTTGATTCAGATGGTCATGGAACTGATTGTAATCTATGCCCTGCAGGCACATCAACTGTATCAAACTAAACTTAATCAAATGATAATTCTAAATGTACTGTTACTACAAATTAATGTCCAGCAGGATATAGTAGTAGAACAGGTTATGATACAGATGGAAGCGGAAGTGGTTGTGATGAATGTGGCAAAAACACATACTCTTCAAGTGGTGATTTAACTTGCACCCCTTGTCCTACTGATCGCATTTCTCCAGCTGGTTCTAAGGCAGCTAGCGAATGTGTTTGCCCTACTAATTTTGTTGAATCTTAAGATGGATCAAAAGCTTGTATCGAAGTTGATGCAACAACTTATGAAAGAAAGTTAGTGGCTTCATCTTTGATTTTACTAATTTTTAGTATTTTTTTATGATAGTATTTTAAATTACTTTAACATTTCTTTAATGTAGCTACTTTTTTTATTTGTCTGCTTGTGATTTAAAATATTTTAAATAAGTTTTTTTAATGAAATTTCTAGAAAAAAAAGGATTATTATTTTTAATTTATCTTAAAAACTATCAAGTACTAAAATTCAATTATTAGATACTAAGATTTTTAATTATCATTTACTATATAAAGAAATTATTGAAAATATTAATTTTTTTTAAAATTAATTTAAATAAGAAAAATATAATATAAATATAAATTATGAGCTATTTTCTACATTTGTGTAGAACAGCTTTATATTTTTATCACCAATAATCATAAATTTTTATTTATTTATTTAAAAAAGGTAAAAAGAACTTAAAATTTAATTATTTGTTTATTTGCTATTTCAAAAATATATTTTTTTACTTGGTTCATTTATTTACATTTTATTAATAATATAGAATGATTATAATTTTACATAAAAGTATATTAATCATTTTAATTAAAACAATTTTTAAGATGAAAATTTTAATAAAAATATTTAGTTATTTAAGTTATTTATTATCATTTTTATTTCTGCTATTACTCCTTCTCTTCAGATTCTATTTAGTATTGAATTATTCTTTTTAACCCGTTTACTAAGCTTTCTTTTTCTTATCTTTCTACTCCATCCCTTATAGTTAATACTCCTTCTAAGAAATATGGAGAAAACTGATTTTGGAAAGATTTTTGAATTTAGGAAAGAATTGTATTAAGATCATATTTGGATGTAACTAGAATGGTTTTAAATAATTAAAATTGTGTTTAAACATGCTGCAATTGGGATGAAGAAATTTAAACGATAGAGCTATTCGTCATCAGAGCGTTTAAAACTTCTCCATCTGATTAAATCTTCTCCAATAGTTTTTAATAATTACTGAAAATAGATTTCAGTTCAGTTATTTCTTTTTTGTTTGGCTTAGGTGCCACACAGTGAGCTAAGTTATCAGGGTTATAGCCCTAACATACATCGTATACCTTTTTAATTTAAACTATTAGCTGTTCCCAATACATATTCATTGTATGCTCTATACAGAGCTTGCATAAGCTTGCATAGTGAATTTTACTTGGTTTTAACCCTTATTTTATTCTTTTCAAATGTTCTTCCAAAGTTTTTGATAGTGCTTTCATATTGACCTCCTCATCATCGTTCATCCACTTATCTCTTAAAATTATATCAATCAATAAATAAATTATTTTTTAATTTTTTTAGAAATAATTAATTTACCCAAATAAAAATGGAATGACCATAGAGTGTATTTCCCTAAATATAATTACCAGTAAATACTACTATAGGGTAGAAATTGCTTCCTTAAAATTTTTTCTGATTTCATTTTAAAAAATATTTTCAATCCTATCTAAATAGGACTCATCCTTATTTTCAAAGAATGCTAATGCTTATTTCTTGGTATCTGAAGCATTCTTATCACACTTATGAAAGTTGTTAATATCAATAATTACTTTAACTAGAATATAGAATGTATCACCTCCAACTGGAAGATGTTATAACTCCTAAATGAGCTTTTAAAGCTCTGGTTATATTACATATTAATTTAAATTTTCGCTTATTAGTCTTATAAACTCTATAAACTGATTAGGCTCTAGCTAAGGGCCTAAAATATCTATCTGAGTATTAATAAATACGAAAGTATCAACAGGGAAATTACCAATCAAATCCTACTTTTCTGTTACTAATTTAGTGATAGACTCCACTGTCATAAAGTTCATGTGATCATTTTCTACACAGTTTTCTAAAAACTTTCTAAAGAACTCCTTTAAATGATCTTAAAATAAAGGCATATATTAAAGAGCCTTAGCTTTTAACAGTTAGTAGTCTGTAGTTTCTAATCCTGCTTTTGAAAGCATCTTTTCATAATCATTAACCCATTAAATGAGTTTAATAGGAGTACCATATTACTCTTTTATTTTAGACTCATCATCTAAATAAGGAAGAACCCTTTTCTCAATATTTTCACGATACTTAGATTCATAAACTTTAAATATCTCAAAATCTTCTGGAAAGCATTTCATGACAAAGTCTTAAACAATAATTAGATCTCTCTCAGTGAAGCTAAATTCATTTTTTTTTGTTATAAAATAGTAAAATAATATTTATTTAATTAAATTACTGTGCTTTATCAAGAATTAAAATAACATCTGTTGCTCCTTCAAGAACTTTATCAAATCTTAAATCAATAGAATCATGTATAGCTTTGATTGCATTAGTTTTAAACTAGGGAGGTTTATTTTTTTCTTAAAGGAATTTATCTCCAGATTAAATAATTTTAACTAACTAAATTAAGTGATTTGGGTCTCTTTAAGCCAATTCTATAGCGTCTGCAAAGCCACCATAAACTTCTTTATAAAATGCACGCTCAAATGAAGTTAATGATTCAAATTCTTTTTCTAATTTATCAATATCTTAGCCTCTTTATTTCATTTTATCAATTAAATTATCACGCAGCTCTGTCTAAGTAAGCAATTTATAGTGAATATACTCATAGTTCTACTTGTCTTCCTCAAACAATACTCTCATTTTATCAGTCTACTTCTATATCGCAAAATAAAACTTGATATCTTCAATTAAATTTCCTACATTTTTTTTGAAAAGATTCAGTTTTTCTACTTTTTCTAAATCTTACTAAAAAGGTTAATCCTTTTCATGATCTAATTGTAATTTTACAAGCAATTCTTAAGTTTAAACTAAATTTGAGTTACACTTTCCCATAAACTCTTTCACTGCTTGAATATCGTCGATTTGCTTTTCTACAGAAATTATTATTTCATTATCTATTTCTTACTATTTTTTTTTGTAGCTGTTATACTCTTAGCGAAGTTTGTCAGGATTTAAAAAATTCTTATTATTTAAAATATCTAAAATAGCTTTCTAACTTAAATCTTTTGCTTCCTACTCAGTGCTTATATTTTTTAGATCCATCGGCTTATGATTTGTACTGACTTTTTAATAAATATCTTGAAGTAACAATTAAATTTTTTTAAATCAATATTTATAAGATTGTAAATCTTTGATTTTGATAAATTAAATAAATTTAGTATTATTTATCAGTAATTTTTTAAAATTTAGTAATACCTACCTACTTTTTACTTTTATAATAAAACTTAGTAAAAATAATTTCTATTATTAAATAAAAATAAACTCCTTAAAAGTAAAAATGTTCAATCAATTTAATAAAAAATATTTTAATAGTTATTATAAATTAAATCAAATAATTTAGTTAATAAAATTTGAAAAAAAATTATTTTAAATAAGGACATAAATAAAATTATTTAGATATAATTTTATTTATATTGAATTTATTTAAAATAAAAAATTTTTAACGTATTCTTAATAATATAAAAACCTTTTTAAATTATAATTTATTCATATTTAGGATTAATTAATCATATAATTTTGCAGTGTATATAAATAAATTAGATCTGTTAATCATGCTTTATTATAGAAGTAAAATATTTTAGTTTGTTAATTATTTTATAAGAATTTACTTTAATATTATTGACTATTTTTTAAAATTAAGATAAATTCTTTCTCCAAAAATAAATAAAATTAAATTATACCTTTTAAAAATACCAAAGATTTGTAAGAATAATTTTGATTTAGATCACTTTCAAAAAAAAGAAATAGTCAGAAAAATTTAAAAAAATGGTTTTATAAGTAATTATCTTTAAGGTTATTGATAAATTTTGATTATTACTTGATAATTAAATATATATGATTGACCTGCATATATTTATATGACACTTAATGTAATTGATCAGAAATATTGGGAAAACTGTGCAATTTTTGAGTTACAGTTTATAAAACAAGCAACAAAAAAATATCTATGTAGATCAAATAAGAAAAAATTGAGATAATTATTTACCATTAAGTGAAATAATTGATTGTATTTTTTTTCTTAATTATTAACTAAATCAAATAAAGTTAAGCAAAAAAGTGATTTGACTCACTTACTTTATTTTTATTAAAATAAATGGATTTGCAATAAAATAATGTAAATAAAAACTAAGCTGAATAAACCATTTAATTTAAAGTATGCAAAATAGACAACTCAGAGTTAAATATATCAAGAAAGTAATCTTAATTTTTTAAATGTCTCTTTATATATAAATTTTATTTTTTTGCGAAATAGAACAAAAGTGTGGTTCTTTTTGAGTAATGTTGATATTTTTAGATACTTACCGGTACCTAAAACTAATGAAGTAAGCACTTTATAGTCTTAATCAGCTAGTATATTTGCAATTTCTGCTCTTCTCGGCTTATTTATCTTTGAATTCATCACTCTTATGCTTTTTAATCAGCCAAGAATAACCTAACATGATTAGCCTATTGACACTAAAACTATTTACGATGCTCCTGGTTTTGCTTTTGGCTTCTTTATAGGAGAAAGTCTCTAAACATTTTTCAGTGACGATACTTATTTTGAATATTATGTAGCTCAGTATTCTTAGTAGAAAGAGGAGAGTGGGAAATACTCAGCTGTTGAAATTTAGTAGTAAGTTAACATGTGTAATCCAGATTGGTTAAATTTTTATGTGTAATTAAATTGTCCATCAAAGACATTAAAAATTTAAAACTAAGATATTCAAAATGAATAAGTTCTTTTCCCAACATTGAAACTTCTTTCATGTAATGAATAAAAGTAAAAAATTTTAGGAAAGTCATGCAAAACTAGCCAATAAGTAAGAAGCCTTTTAGCTTAAGGTAGGCTTCTTCTATTCATTCAAAAATAAGGATAGTAAAATATAAAAACAAATGAATACTCAGAAGACTCATATGTAGTATATCAGTTCTTTATTACTATTAAATATGAAAATTTAGGAGAAACGCTTCTTGCCAGAAAAATTTTGTTATAAAATCCAGATTTCGCTCGAAGATTCTCTCAAAAAAAATCTGAAGAAACATATTTCCAAAACTTTTATTAGCATTTGAACAAAGTTAATGTTCAGTCTATTCCTACAAAAAGAGTTCTTAGATAAGGTAAAATATTTTATTAAATGCAATTTCTTATATTTAATTTTTGATTGATTTTTATTTTATCAAATTTGGATTAAATACTTTTCTTATATAGGAAATAATAGTCAATAATATCCACAAAACAATGCAATAGATAATTAAAATGCAAATAAAATACTTCTATAATCAGCTATGAACGGCTAAAAATAATACTTCTAATGGTCATTAAATTAAGTTTCTAACTAAAAAGTAATAAATTAGACTTATAAAACAGTTCCTGATCTATTTTCTTTCTTAGGAGGTATATGGGATCTTATCTATGGTGCTTTTGTATTGATATGTGTAAAGAGAAATGCTAATAAATTTTATGCACAAAAAAAATCTTGGGGTAACTTTGATTTATTTATGAAAGAAAAAGCTAAGTAAAAAAGAATAGAGGAATTTAATAAAATAAATATATAGCTAGAGTTAATGCTTTCTGATTTCAAAAATTAGTTTATAGAAACAAATCAAAATTAAATGGGTATTAAATTCTATGATTTAAAAAAGTTAGTAGCTCAATTTAAATAATAAAAACCAACGTAATCTAAAACAGATAATCAAAATATTAAAATTACTTGAATAAATTCGTTTCAAAATAGCTTATTAATTCTCAAATTAAAACTAATAATACAAAAAAACAAAAATAAAACTTTTATTTAACTCATCCAAATATAAAATATTAATTCAACCAATTATTCAAAACATTGTAAATCAAATTAAAAATTTTAATCAAATATGCCAGTCTTCATGTTACAAAATAGATGCTTTTTACATTATATATATTATAAGTTTTAAGTGTTTAATATATTTCAAATTAAGTTTTTAGTAGAATCTTTTTAAAATTATTTAAGTCAACAAAAAATATATAGATAGCTTTTTTAAAAAAGTATTTAAATTTTTTCATACAATTTTTATAATGAAATTTCTAATTTATTGGGAATATAAACTTTAAAACAATTAAGAACGAAACCCTTCGATTAAAATTATTATTTTTAAATAAGCATTTTTGAAAATTTTTGCTTAAGTAAAACTTTAAAATTATTATTTTGATTATTAAAATATTTAGAATCTATTTAAAGTATTTAAAAAAATTTCAATTTTTTTTTTTATCCTTCATTATTTAGTCTAATCAATTAACTTCATTTTATAGGATAACAATAATATTTTGAAGAGTAAATTTATTTTATGAATGCTCAATTTAATTTTTTTAGTAGAAATATTGTAAAACAAAAACAGAATTTAAAAAATACATTTAATGGACAGACCTTAGTAATACCTATAAAAAACTTAGAATTTTCTTTTTTAACTTAAGCTTAAAAGTTCTATTTAGATTCTTTAATTAATTATTACGTTTAAAAAGTATTAAAAAGTAAAATGATATTATTTACTATGATTTTTAAATAAATGCTAATGATGATAATGCAAAAAGAATATTTCGAATTTGCATTTAATGTAGTTCCTTGTTTGGATAGACCAACCAAAAAGACTGAGACTTAATAACTTTGAAAAAATGGCCTATAATAACTGCTTAACTTCATATTGAATGAAATAGAATTTACTCTTTTAAAAATAAGTAACTAATAGCAGTAAAAAAAAAATAGGTTAATTATTAACTCATATAGACACATTTATAAATTTAATGAATTTATCTATTTTGATAAATAAAAAAAATATTTTATTTGCTAAATGTCAAATATATTAAATAAATAAATTAAGAAATTTACAAATTGATAAAATCAATAATTTGAAAACTTATTAATATTAGATAGTAAATAACTGCTTATATATTAAAATTTTGGTTCTAAAAAAAATTATTGATTTTGAAAATTAATCCATATATAATATTATTTTAAGCATAATTATTTCTAAAAATTTTAGCCTTTATTTTTTTTTAAATTGATAAGGCCAAATCTATTCTTTTATTTATTACATTTGTGAAACTATTAATGACTTAAAAAAATTATAGTACAAAAAGAAATGAATTAAACAAGTTTAATAAATGTTAATAAAAATAAATAAATTTTGCATTAAAGCTATTTATTTAAACTCAAAAGATAAAAGCATTTATTTAAACAAAAATAAAACAAAATCAATTGACACTTATTTCTTAAAGATATTTATATATCTAATTATTCATCTCAATTAAATCATAAAGCACTAATTTTTCCCTTGCATTTAGTTTGCTGTTTGCAGAAGAGTAAAATTATAATAGTTTATCTCTTTTTAGAATTTCAATAATTTTTTAGATTTTAGTTTACTCCTCCTCACTAAATAATTCAAATTCATCTTTGCTTTTTATTAGCTTAATAATAATATAAATTTGATAAATGACACTTTGGATTTGAACTATTTTCATATTTTGAATACAGTTCAATTTAACTAACTAATCAACATAGCATTCATTTAAAAACATTTTTTTATATAAATCTCTCTAGTAAGGGAAAAGATTTTTTAAATTAAAATCGCTTCCTAAGAAAGTATATTCCTCTTTAGAATCTTAGAATCTGTCTTTCACAGATTTTAAGGTTTCTATAATTTCACAAAATTCCTATCTTAAAAGATGTCTAGTGTAGAATTTTTGTTTATATTCATCTAAAAGAATAATTTCTTGACTTTCATCTTAGCTTTAGTTTTTCTGACAAATACCATAGATATATTTTTTAACAATATCTGTTTCATAAATTTATTGTGAACATACTTGTAAAACATCTTTAATATACATTTTGCTATTTTTTTGAGAATTGATGTTTGTAATTATAAACTCCTCTATATTTTTTTAGACTAGAATTTTGGCTTCATTATTTTCAGTAGCTGTAAGCTCTGGGAAGTATAACTGATGAGAATTTGCGAAAACATTAAAGAATGGCATCGAATCAGCTATTTGCTAATAAAATGTGAAAGAGATATGGTTTACGCTTTAAGATTTAACTGGATTGATTTAAGATCCTTGATTTAATTATCTTGCTTAAGATAAGTATTCTTACAAATATTAATTTAATATGTGTTTTCTATTTTTCTTATAGTCTTATTTGTCTTCTAATAAAACTATAGAATATGTAAGATTTAAAAAATCATAAACCCTGTAGTTATTTGAAAATAAAAAACTTTAATAAGATTTTCTAAGTGCTTCAAAAAAGTTTTTTTCTTATTAATTTTAAAGATATTCTGGGTATAAAAGAATCAGTGAATATAAATCAATATCTTATGTGAATGTTTAGAAACTTCTAGCTATGATGTGAAGGCTGTCAAAAAATTCTTATTTGGTTTATTCGTTTTCAAATTCAAAGTTTTTTTTGAAAAAGTTTGAAATTACTTCTTTAGAAAATATTTTTCTTTCAGATAAAGCAACCAGGAGAGGTAAATGGCTTATAAGGGTAATAGAAGTTGTGCAGAACACACTTTACTCTTAACTTTTTTAATCTAAAAATTATCTTGCTTTGTTTACAGTTTGCTTAAAGTTTTAAATTAAAATTGGTAAAATTTTATTGGTAAGCTGCTCATCATTTATAAGCAATAAACCTTCACAAATATTAATATAGCAATATAGTACATGCTTTTCAAGTTGTCTATACTATAAAAGAGTGAAAACAAATAAAGGTATGTACTGATGTGGTTCCTCATTTGTAGGTTCAAATGAATTAGATTTAAAAAGGGTAAAGCTCAGTAAATGGAGTTTACTGATAAGCTCACTAGGAAATCTTTAAAGCAAAGTTTTAAGCTAATTAACAAATCTTAACATTTCAAAGGCAATATTCAGGAGGATATATTAGACATAGTCCAATTCTGCGATGCTTCTTTACTTTTTTTATATATACTCTATTAGGAAATTAATTGGTTCAAAGATTACTACACCTAAGCTATCAACTAAATGGTTAAAGATATCGTTGAAGCAAATATATTCTACTATTAAAAATGAACAGGCTGGTAAATATTTCTCATTAGCTACATAATTCTCAATACTTTCATTCTATTCTCTTAATGAATATCTAAAATTCCTAATGAAACTTTCACAAAATCTCTATCTAAAGCTTTCATTAACTTTCATAAGAGCTCTAAATGTATCATTGATTAACTTGTCATTTTGATTGTTAATGAATTCATACAAAAGAAAGATGTAATCTAAAATATTCAATTAATTATTTATTTTCTTACCATTATTTATTTTTCTTATCCACTTATCATCTGTTGAGTCCTTTTCTTTTTCTTAGATGAGCTCTAACTAGATTGGCTTTTTGAGCTGCTTTAGCAAAATAGTAGGAATAAAATTAATTGAAGGAGGGTTTAACTCTATTATTTCATTAATTTTTTTAAAAATCAACTCAACTATTAAATTTATTCTTTCAGTTTTTATTCCTAATTATTCCTATTTAATTTTTTTTTAGCTTTTTTTCAAATGCAATTCACACATGTTTTCAAAAAGCAAATGGAAAAAATCTAAAAAAAATTACTCCACCCCATTCCATAACTTTTCGTTTTACTTTTATTCGTTCTCAAAAATATCTTTTAATTTATCATATCCTTAATGATAGGAACAGAAAAATTATTTATCCATGAAGCAAGATTGTCCGCATTGGCACTTAAAATCACTTGATCCAGATTCACTTTTTACAAATCTATGGTTTTTATGCTTCATTAGAAAGCAATCTTCACATAACACGAGATAAATTTAACCATTTTCAGCCACTTTATTAGTATTTTTAAGTTCTTATCTAATTGGAGAACAATCTAAACATTCATAGTAAATTTCTCCGTTATCAAATCCTCTTCCACATGTACCTTATTACTTTAAATTTTCAATATCCTAGTATTACAATCTTTCAGAAACAATCATATGAGGATCTCTTTCATCGAATGTAGCAAAATTAAGCATTTGATCAAATCTGAGACTCATTTTACTTAATTGAAATTGATCGCAATTAAAAATATCGTAGTTAAAAGAGCTAAGCATTTTGTGATACCTTTGTTGGACGCTCAAATTCCTTCGAAAAAAGTAGTAGTATGCACCAGCAGCTATTGCAGCTCCACCTATCGATAGAAATGCTATTTTATATTAGTTTTTCATTTCCTTCTAAAGCTAATTTTTAATAGTTTCTAGTAAATATTTGCTTAATTTTGTTAACTAATTTCCTATAAGATTATGATTATATCTTATTTGATCAGAAATGGATATATCTATTAAAACCCAAAAATAAATCTTAATTAATTATTTTATTTTCTCAAAATTTTCTTTAAACTTGAACAAATAAATAGCATAGTTATGTTATTTATTATTAGTAACATTCTATTTAGGATATTTCGAAATAAAAATGGTTGATTGCTTTTTTTATATGTTATTCAAATCTTAAGATTTAAAATAATCTTAAATGTGTGAAATAATATAAAATTCAATCTTAGATTAATACATATTTTATTTTGCTCAATTTTAACTAAAATCAACGAATTTAAAAAAGTGACTTATAGCATATAAATGTTAAGAGGAATATTTTTTTATAAAATCTTTTATTAAATTAATCATTTTCTGCTGTAAAATCAAAAAAATATTTTAAATATGATTAGGATCGTTTTTACACATTTTAATTTTGAATTGAATTTTATGGATATTAAAATCAATCAAAAAAAGTAAAACAACTTAATTAAGAATGAAAAATTATTTAATATTTTATTAACAATTTTTAGAAGAGAAAAATATAAATAATTAATGTATAATGATAATCAAGTAAAACTGAATGAAACTACTTTTATTCCATTCAATTTTTTGTTTTTAGTAAATATTAGTGCAATAGATATTATACGGATAAATTTATTGTAAATGTAAAATTAAAGAGACTAAAACGCTTTTTGATACTCTATAATACCTTTAAAATTATGATAAACTGTCTGTAATGATGAGCATATTTTTTTAATTAAAGAGAATTAAAAACAAAAAATACTAAGAGAACTAAATATTCATGTAATTTTCGATTATTAATTTTAATTTTATAGAATAAATATATCTTTTAAAATGGATAATTAAATTTATTATGTCCATCCATAAATTATCAGGCAAAATATTTTTTTATAAAAAAAGAATTTAACTATCTTTTATCTAAAAGTACCAACCAAAGTAGTGCTTACTTTATTAATATTTTAAATTAAGTAAATAATATTATTATCTATTTTATTAAAGATATAAATAAATATTTAAAAAATTTTAATTAATAATTTTAGTTAATATTTATTAATATATTTAATGAAACTAACAAAATTGTAGTTCACTTTATAAATTCATTATTTATTTAGTAGTTAAAAAATTTCACTTGATAAATATAAAAAAAATTGTTTTAATCAAAAGCTTCCTTAATATTTTATTATTTTATTTTATAGTAAATCATTAATTAAATCATACCTAATCTTAATTAATAAGTTTTTACTCTATTTAATTTGAAAACTTCAAAATTCACATTTTAATTTAAATATTAATTTTCTTACAAATTTTTTACTTCGACTTTGTAGTTTTAATCTATAATTAATTGTAATATATATAAATATATTCTATTGATTAAAATAAATAAGAAGACCGAGGGCCTGTTTATTAAAATAAATTTGCTTATTTTCTTATAATTTCGTGTTTTTTTTTTTTTTTTGCTGAAATATCTAAAAGCTTTTTTCATAACAGACAATTTTTTCAAGCCCTGGATAAATAGAAACACTTTTCAGGAATTTTTAAACATTTTTAAATCCAAAAATTTATACAAATTTTTGAATTAAAAATTTGAATATTATTTTCATTGTTTACAATAAATAAGCATAATATTATTTTTGATTATTTTTTATCTAGTAATACTATTCTTAATTAAGAAATGATATGTATTGAATTAACGTTATTATTATTTGTTCACCTTGATTTATAATCAGATAATACAATTATAATATATTTTAAGTTATATAAGTGCTTACAGTTAATGATATCTATTATAAGATCTAAAAAACTAATAATCTAAAAAAATCAAACAAATAATAATCAAATTATAAAGTAAAATAAATTATTTCATAAAAATTGACTGATTCTTTATTTTGTAAATAATTAAGTTTTATCATGTTTTTAATTAAAAAACTAATATTTAGTTACTCATAATTCAGTCAACGCTTAAAATAAATTTGATAAAAATCAAAATTCACTCATGACTCACATAATTAAATAAAAAATGAATAATGGTACTCATGATTCACATAATTAAATAAAAAATGAATAATGGTACTCATGATTGGTTTAAAAATAAGGAAAATATATATTCATTTCATTTATTTTAATACTCATGATTCACTCAAATTTAGAAAATAAAAATAGTAAATTTTAATAGGTAATCATGAATCACCCAATAAATTCAAAACTGAAAGCTTTGGAGTAAATAAATGTTCCTCGTGATTCACATAAAATATAAAATTGATGTGATTCCTGATTTTGGCTTGAATTTTAGTAACCTATTATATTTTTAAGAAAAATATTTAGTGTGATTCTTGAATACAATCACATGCTCATCATACTAATCCATACATAAATACACATGTGTTTTTTTTACAAAAATTAAAAACAAATAAATATAATAATAGTGATAAATAACAATAAATAAAAATTAAAATATTAACGAAATGGATAAAACTTCTGGAGAAAGCTCTAAAACTTGTTGCAAAACTGAAGAGAAATGGTGCTGCTGCCCTAGTGAAACTTAAAATTGTTGCAACTCTGAAGGTAAATAATGCT
>JH719972.1:275295-436645 GCA_000231845.2 Tetrahymena malaccensis 436
ATTAACGAAATGGATAAAACTTCTTAAGAAAGCTCTAAAACTTGTTGCAAAACTGAAGAGAAATGGTGCTGCTGCCCTAGTGAAACTTAAAATTGCTGCAACTCTGACGATAAGCAATGTTGTGTTGGTGAAGGGGAAGGATGCATATATGTATGCTGTAAGTGCTGTAAGGTTAAAGCTGAATGCAATTGTGGACCTAACGCTAAATACTGCTGTATTGATCCTAATACTGGAAACTGTTGTGTATGTAAAACTAAATTTTGCAGCAAATCAGATTCTACCTGCAAAAAAACTGAAGAGAAATGGTGCTGCTGTCCTAGTGAAATTTAAAATTGTTGCAACTCTGATGATAAGTAATGTTGTGTTGGTTAAGGAGAAGGATGTATATATGTATGCTGCAAGTGCTGTAAGGCTCAAGCTGAATGTAAGTGTGGACCTAATGCTAAATACTGCTGTATAGATCCAAATACTGGAAACTGTTGTGTATGTAAAACCAAATTTTGCAGTAAATCAGATTCTAAAGAATGCTGTCCTGGAGGCAAATGCTGAAACTATTAATCTAAAAACAATCTAACTTAGGCAATGAAATATTAAAATATTCTTGGAATAAAAATAATTATTTACACTAAAATAAATTGATAAATAAATATGCTATTTTTCATTTTATTAATTGTAATATTTCACATATGAATATTGAGTTGTATTTTTTTTTCCAAATAATTAATATTTCTTTTAAAATTAATAATAATTATTTCCTTAAAACGTTTTCAGTTTTAAAAAGTTATGAAATTTTTCTTTTCAATTTTAAAAATTCCAAAAAAATTAAATAAATCTATTAAATTTTAATTTAAGAATATATAATTTATTACAAATAAAAAATAATTTTTTATTTATCATTTAGTAGTTTTATTTAAATTATCATCTTCTGCTAATAGAAGATTTAAAGAATGCTTGATTATCATGGATAATTCATAACATTAATAAAAACAAAATTATAAATTTATAATTAAAATCTGATAAAACTATTCTCCTGGTCATAAAAAATATTCTGGAAAACTTTAATATTAATTTCTTTCATTTCTTGTTTCTGAAGGTGCTGCTTCAAATACCTTAAATTACTTTTACGTATTTTCATCTATTTCTAATATTGAAGCAACGTTTCCTATTCTTTTAATTTATAAAATTTTTACTTTAAATTAAAAATTTATAATTAAATTTTTGTTTAAAAAAACAACTTATTAATAAAACTAAATAAAAAATATTTTCTTTAGAAATAAAAAAATATACCTATAACAGTAATTAGGAGCAGACCATATTGTAAAGAGTTTTTCTACAAAGAATGAAATATAACCATCATTAACAAGTTAATGGGATCTCAAAATTGTTTCAATATTATTTCTTCTGCAAAAATTCTCAACTATATTTTAGCCAAATAAATAACCTATCCCTCTAGGACTATCTTGCCAGCCTTTTATTTCTTATGATTTATTTTTTCATAAATTTGTTTAAATGTTAAGTGCTTTACTATCAGGATCTGACCACAACAAATCAGCCATTAAGCCATAGTCAGGAATTTCAGTTTTTCTCTCTATCTTGGAAATCTAGATTTTTATTTAAATTAATCATTTTATAAACTAAATCTTTTTACATCATTTATCACACTAAGTTATGGTGAGAGGCCTCCATGAACACAAAAAATTTTATTATCTATCAAAGCAGCTACTGGAAGACAATCAAACGTCTCAGTACAGTATTTCCATACATTTATCGAACCATATTTTGTTACACATTCATCATAAAAACCATAGTTTATGTTGGCTCTTCTAGATTCATGATTTCCTCTAACTAAAATAATTCTCTCAGGATATTTTACCTTATTAAAATTTATTATAAACCTAGTTTTATAATATTATTAAAAATAAAATTATCAAACTACTTTTAAAGCCAAAAGCAATAAATATGTTTCCACAGAATGATAACCTCTATCCACATAGTCACCTAAAAAAAGATAGTTTACTTGTGGGCATTCACCGCCTACCTTAAACAACTCTAATAAATCCCAAAATTGCCCATGGATATCTCCACAAACCTATTTATTAAATATTTTTTAAATACTAGAGTAAACAAATTATTAAAGATTTTATAACATTTTTAATAAAATATTAAGCTCATATTTTTTATCAAATAACTTTTAAATTGACCTTCAAAAAGAAAACTTCAAAAATATTTTTTTATAATATTCAACTTTGCTCTAAAAATTTAAATAGCAAATATCTAATTTTGGCTTTTAAATTATTTCGGTAAAGTTTATTTTATGTAATTTATAATATACTGTGACAGGAGAATCAACTAATACTAAATTATCTTCTAAGGTAAGTATTTCCTTTGCCTTACTGCAAATTTACTTTACAAGCTATTCTTTGATCAATTAGCACTATTTCAATTACTGAATACACAAATCAATATCTAAAGTAATTGTCATTTTTAATTTTGATACAAATTAGGTAATTATTATTTCAATAAAATAGCTATTTATTATAACCTTTCTCTTATCTCTTCGATACTAATTTTATATTTCTTTACCATTAAATTAATATGATGAATTCTATTGACTATAAATTTCAAATTCAGCTCAAACTCTATAAAAGAATATTGAAAGAAAATTTAGTAAAGATAATTTTTTCATTTTCTCTTAAATAATTAAAAGCTGAAATCTATATAGAAATACCAAGAAATAAGGAACACCATTTTTATTCATAGAATAGATATCAAATTGTGTTGGATTGATACAATTTTCATTGATAACTTAGCTAGTATTTGAAAATAAAAATAAATTTTAAAGGAATGAATTTAATTTGTTTATAAACTATAATGATAGGAATAATACAAAAATAAAAATGAATTATGTAATAGATAAATTTATTAAATTTATTATTTGTTAGAACTATATAATTAATATGTTATTTTATGATAAGATTTCTGAAAACCCAAGTTATTTTTATATCTATTTATCTATGCAAATTGCTATTTAGTTATTATCTTCTTACTTTTTATTAATCACAAGAAGTAATCTGGTACATCTCTTTTTACATTTTAGCTGTCTCTTGTTTCCTAAGGAGCAGCTTCGAATACTTTATATTGTTTTTGCAAGTTTTCGTCTAACTCTAAGATGGCTGCAACATTACCCATTCTGTTAATAAAATTATTTTGAATAATTAAATCAATTTATTAAAAAATAACCTATAACAATAGTTAGGAGCTGACCAAACAGTGACTAACTTATCATCAAATTAGGGTCTATAACCATCCATAACTAACTAATGTGCTCTAAATATAACTTCAATATTATTCTTTTTACAGAAATCATCAACTACGCTCTATCCGAATAAGAAACCTGCACCTCTTTAACTTTAAGCCCATCCTTAAACATCTATAAATTTATTTGTTTTTAGTTAAATTATTCCAAATTTCTTTTTTTTTTTTATTACCATCAGGATCAGACCACATCATATCACTCATAATACCATCGTGAGGGATTTCTATCTTTCTTTCAATGGGATTTATCTAAATTTTATTAATTTTAATTAAATATTTGTATTTGAAAAATTGTTGAAATCTGATTATAGATAGAAAGATAGATAGATATATAGACTCTAGTTTTTATTTATTACATCGCTTAAAACTCTGAGTTTGGGAGATAGACCACCATGAACACAGAAAAATTTATCTTCAATAACTGCAGCTAAAGGAAGATAGTCAAAAGTTTCAGTGCAATATCTCCATACATTAATTGAACCATATTTACGTAAACATTCATCATAAAATCCATAATTTTATGTAATTAATCTTGATTCGTGATTACCTCTGATCAAAATAATTCTTTCAGGATATCTAACCTTTTTATATTTTTATATGCAAATGATTAAATTTTTTACCATAAAAACGCAATTTTAAAATAAAATAGCTCTTTTAAAATATTTTTAAATAAATTCTTCAAAAGACTATCTTGAACTAGCTATCATTCCTTTATGTTTGATAGATATTTCAAATATTGTTAGAGCTTTAATTTCAACATCTCTTTAAAAAAAGTACTTTTAATGCTAAAAGGAGAAGGAAAGTTTCTACAGAGTTAATACCTCTATCAACGTAATCTCCCAAGAAAAGATAATTTGTTTCAGGACATTCTCCACCTACTTTGAATAGTTCGAGCAAATCCCAAAATTAACCATGAATATCACCACAAATCTATTTATTATTTATTTTTGAGTATGAAAAATATCTAAAAGTTTTAAAAAATGAATTCAAGAAAAATCTTAAGAACCATAACAAGAAGTATATTTGCCAATTTAAGATTTGCAAAGATATCTAAATTATTTTATCAATATTTATAGTTTGATAAAATGGTTCATTTTTAACTTTTTATTATTAAAATGTGTAATTTATTCAAATATAATAATTTACTGTAACAGGAGCTTCAACCTTAACCAAATTATCCTCTAAATTTAAAATCTCTTTTGCCTTGTTGCAAAGTTCCTTAACTTCTTGCTCTTTTATCCTTTCGCATTTTCTCAATTATTCTATCCACTTATCTATGTTTAAAGAAACAGCCATTTAATTATATCTTGCTAAGAGTTAATTTATTTTTACGAAAATCCAAATAGTTTGATTATTTTAATAAATTGTATTGATTTTGATAAGTCTTTAACTTATCTTCTTTTTTTTTTTTCTCAATTAAGTTAAACGAATAAATAAAAAAGTAAATTAAATTCATAGAGAATTTATTTTAATCTATTGTTTCTTGATAAATCAAATTAAATGTTAGCTTCACTTTATAATTTTTAAATTTGTAAAAATTAAGATTAATTTTATAAAATTTTGCTCTTTATTTATTTCAAAATAAAATGATTTTAAAGTAAAATTTAGGTAATTTTTAAAAAAATAATTACTAATCATTCTTAATCTGCTTTTTTAAACATATTATTAGATAGACAAAGGTTGAATCTTAATAACTTACTTTAAAAAATTCATTGTGACTTTACAATTTATAATATTTCTGAATCAATAGTATTTTTCATTAACATACATTTTTTGGGTTGAAAATTATAAATAATTTTGTATTAAGCTTACTAAAATAATTGCTCAAGATACTTTGAAATTTAAGCATAAAGCATTATTATAATAATTATTTGCTATATATAATAGATAAATACTCAAATTATTCAATTTAAATCTTCTGGTTTGCTTTAAAGTGAATTCCTTAACTTTTATTCTAAGATTACAAAAGATCTTTAATTCAAATACTTTTTTGTTAGTATTTTTGTAAGTAATACAAAGCTTAATTGTATTATGTAAGCTGTCAAAGGAGATAAAGGCGCAAAGAGTATAAACTTTGGGGCATCTTAAACAAATAATATAAAAGAAAAGCCAAGGCATTTTATAGCCGATCTTTGATGAACTAGAGACGTGAATACTTCAAAGAATACATTATATGTAACAATTCTTACTGAGCCTTAGTAAATAGATATCACTGAAAAAAAAGCAAAAGAAATACTATATGGAAAATAAGTTTAAATACAAACATAAATGCATATTATAGGATATATAATTAATGATGAATTTAAGAAGTATCTAGTGAATTACATTATAGTCTATAATATCTACTTTCTTGAGTTTATAAATAAACTGATTAGTAAACCAGGAAAAATATAGCTAACATAATAAATAACTTGTATCATATCGTTATAATTTTTATTTACTTGTTATTGATTTAAAGAATTAATTACTATAAATGGATTTTGTATGTTTGAACAAAGCTATGATGTAAAACTTATTAACAATAAGAAAGCAACATTTTCATTTTTATGATATTAAATGATGTTCTTTAGAGTTATACCCATTCCTTAAAAGGTTAAATATCTTAAGTAGCAAGATGATTTTTATTTATAAATTTCAATTTTTCCATAGCTAAATAATAAAACTACTAATCCTGTAATAAAAAAACCTAAAGAAATAGTACTTGTATAAAATCCATTTAAAATATTTGGTTAGTTAAAGAGATTAAGCAATTTTTATAGGATTTAAGGCAATACTGATATAGCATGTAAAATTACCTTCAAATTAAATCTCTACTATAGGCTATAATATGAATCAAAGATGATGTAAATTATACTTAAGAAAGAACAATAATATCCAATTGTAACCATTAAATCTAAAAATAATAGGATTTATTGGTCTATATCTTACAAATTCATTTAAACTAAGTAGCATAAAGTCATCAACAGTATTGAAAATATAAAAGGCACATTAAAAGAAATTATATCAATCATAAAAGCATAAATTTACCCAATAAGGAAACAAATACTTGTGTTTATGTAATAATATAAAGTTTCATTATATTTATAAGTTAATATCCTTTGATTTTAGACGTATCTAAATTAGAATGAAATACCTAGCATTAATAGTAGTACTCCTATGATAATTTCTTTTGAGTATTTTATCTTAGTGTTTAAAATATCTTATTAAACATTTTTTTCTAATTTGGGAATCAATAAAAAATATTTTTCTATTCCCTTATTTGGAAGTGAGTTTAATTTGACTTCTTTTATTTAACTCATTTTAATAATTTTTGAGTTTTTCCAAATTTTTTGATTTTTTTTATAAATTATAAGATAAATTGATGATTTTTTTTGTTTTTAGAACAACCTGCTTTAGAGTTTGTAAGTACTTAAATGATGAAAGTGATTTTTGATGAAATTATTTAAAAAATGAAATATTCTAATAAAAATGTTATATAGTTAATGAATCAAAATAAAATTCAAATAAGAATAAAGAAGTTCTTTAATTTATGAATATTTAAAATTTCTATTTATTATGAAATTTAAAATCCATAAAAAAATCAAAAGGAAGTCAAATTCACTCAACACAAAAAAATATAAAAATTAAAATTTACATAATATTAAAGTTAGTTTTTATTTAGGTAATGAATTCTAAAATTCAAAATTAATGAATGAGGGTATATTTTGAATTTGAGGATGTAATTATATCAAAACAAAGAAAATTTATTATCAGATTAATGAAATTAGAAATATTTGTTATTAAGTAATATAGAAGAAGATATGATAATCTTTTTTTAACCCATTTATATATAAATTTATTTGTTTACTTTTAGTAGATTTAGTAAGTATATTTTGTTTTTATTTTTAATAATTCAAAAATTTTTCATTAAGTTTGTTTTTGTTTGTTTATTTGTTAGTATATTCGTTATAAATAATTTATTGCTTGTTTACTTTTTTTATAAGTTATTATAATTATTTGATGAGCTTTGTTATTAATATCCTCTTCACTTTTCAAAATATTTAAGGAGAAGCGGTGAGTAACAAAGTTATTTTTCATTTAGTATTTATTTTTTTAAAGATAGTGTAAGTTGATACTTAAATCAGGCTTAGTTATTTGTTTAGATGTGATTAGGGTGATATGTTAATCCTTCTGGCAACGGCTTTCTTTTTAAATTCTTTTTGCCTAAAGGGTAATTATTTTTGAGTAAAAAATTTAATAAAGGAATTGTTAAATCATCTTCATAATTAAAATGGCTGTGATTCATATCCGAAGGAGTATCCAATTAGTTAGGGCTCTTACAATGTTCTAATTTAATTTAAAGGAATATTTAAATATTGTTTAAATTTATTTTTATAAATATTACTGCTGAGAGTTTAAGATTGCTTATAAGATATTAAGCTGTCTTTTTTTCCATGTAAAAAGAAAGTAGGTGAGCTAACTTTTTTGATATTTTCTAAGTTGTTAAAACGCTCTTTAATTATGTATTTGAAAAACCATGCAAAGTCTTCAACTATACCTCTTATAGAGGTAAAAGCACTTATTAAAACTAATGCTCCAACTTAATGCTTTGATGCTAAATATGTAGCTGGACCAGTGCCTATACTTCTACCTAAGAGAATAATATTTTTAAGCTCAAATTTTAATTGCTAAGTAACAAAATCGAAGACGTATTAGGCATCTTCTTGGATCAAATCAGCAGTGCAACTTTAATTTGTTTTATAGCTTCCATAACCAGGGTATTCTACTCCAATAATGTTTATCTATTTTAATTAAAAAATTAGGTTGTCAAATGGATGTTTTTAGTTATTTTTAAAAATTTAATATAATTTATATGGTTTAGTAGAGTTTTTTTAGTTGAAAGAATTTCTACTATTTTATTAATTAAAAAGGAAGTCAATATCTTTTCATGTCTTCTTCATTATTTTTTTTTATTTCATTTTTAAATTGCTTAATAATTAATCTTAATGCGAAATAGAGATATTTTAGCAGAGGATGTTTTTTTATCCGTTTTTAATTTATAAGGATTCATGATTTTTATGATGAAAGGGTGAATGAAATATATTATAAAATTCCTATTAACTGGATACAAAAATGAGATTTTTATAAATTAAATTCAAGGACTTCTAATAAACATCAAAAAAAGCTCAATTAAAGGCAATCAAAATTTCCTATTTTACACTATGTGTTAACATTTGAAGTAGGTTTATGACTTTTATGAATAAAATTCCGAATTGTCTAAAATAAAAAAGAAGGAATGGGTTTTCTTTCTATAATTAACGATTTGGTAGAAAATCAAATTTTGAAAATTGGGATTTCGTTGTTTCGTTATTCGTTATTGCAAAAATTTATCTTTTTTAAGAATAAGTAAGCGCTAATAAAGTCATCTAAAATAATATAGAACAATTTTAATTTCTAGATTTAGGGTTTTGTTTACGTTTATTGTGGCTTACTAATTAATAGTCTAACTTAAATTGATTTCATGAATATTAATTAGAATATTTAGTATGATTCATGTGATAAAATATTCAAAAAAATTATTTTTTTATTTTTACCTCCATTGTTTATCTCAAGTGATTCAAAAGAGGGTAGCTAGAAAAAATATCTTCTCCGTTTGCATGGAAATAAATTAAAAGATTATCAGAGTTGGTATTTGAATTCAAATAGAGTACTGGCACATATCCAACTGGCTAATAAATATCTACATCATAACCCATAAAATCAGGATTATATAATTGACTTTCAGTGATTTAAATTTTTTTCTGTTAGCTATGATTTTACTTTTTTTTGTCACTTCCCATAGAAACTACTTCGTCATTTTTATAGGCGCTTGAATTGGTGCTGCAAACACTGTTAAAAATAGAGTTCCTTTACTAGTTTCGCTCAATAATAACGCTTTAAGTTAATTTGTTAGGAGTTCCGCTTTCTGAATTAGAGGTATTTTTCTGAGAAGATAAATTAAATTAAAATATACTGCTCATAAAACTCTTTGCAGTACTAGTCTAATCTTTTGACTTTTATGCAGAACCTCCTAAATCGCAAGTGCATGAAGACACAGAGGATTATCTTGAGTTTGATGAATATGATGAGTTACGAATATCTCTTTATGATTTTTCAAGACAAGAGCATTTTTTTCCTGCAAAAACTGAAAGCCTGGAGTTATTATTTTTGGGTGTATTATGACTTGATGATTCAGTGAACTAAGAAACTTCTTCTGTTGAGATTTAAGTAAAAGAAGATGTACTGTATTGATGTGCTACCTTTAATTACGCACCCTTCTTAATTGGTTACTCTTTTTCATACTTTGCTAAATTTGAAGCTGTTTCTGCATATGTTTAAATTATATTTTTTTTATTTTCATTAAGCGAAGTAGAAGAAACTTAGTTGAAAGCCGTGTGGGATTATATTCTCAATGAATTTGATGATCTTGGTGAAGGAGATTTGGATTCAGATTTATCCAAAGAATCATTTCTTTATTCGAAAGCAATATTTTTAGTAGCCTTTACGCTCTATGCAGGGTATCTTGCCATCATTTCAGAAGGACGAGAGCTGCGAGGACTCATAGGAATTTGCGAATCCTCCGATATTTTTTTCAATTTTGGAATATATGCCAATTTACCATTAAGAAATGCCTCAAGCGAAATTTTGGTTTTAAGCTGAGGAAAAATGATGGAATTAAGCTCCATAATATATTATCGTCTAGTGGACTGAGTTTTATGATGAAGAAATTCTTAATTTATATGAGAATAAACAGCTAAAATAAATATTTTTTTCTAAGCAAATGATTTGATTGAAATTCAAAGCAAAAAAGCAAGCTAGTTTGTATTTTTTATTGATAATTACTTCTTTTAAAATTAATTAATTAATCGCTAAATATTAAATAATTGAAATAAAAAATTTATATTTAGATTATTTAATTAATATAATTATTTATTTATATCTATGCTGTCTCTTCGTTCCTTAATTGAATTTGTTCTTTCTCTCTTCGCTAACTCTCAATAACTTTAGTTTATTATTTCAATTGCAAACTAAATTTTTTGCTGGCTTAATAACAATTGATTACTTTATAAACTGAATACCTTAGCACCATCACAAATAAATATCTAATACTTTTATTATTAGTAGCTACAAAAAATAATCTTATTCATATGTACGAGTGAGTAATAAAATTAAATACATACTTATGACAAATAAAAAAGTAATTAATACTAAATAGTTCTATCCAAAAATATTTTCTGTAATATTTTTTTTGTTTATTAAGCATTAAAATAAATTAATTTATGAAAATTGCTGCAATATGAACTTTTGAATAATTATTCTGTGAATTTCATTTATTAAAATAAATGCTTAACGCATGCTTTTAAAATTCTTCTAATAAATACATAATTAATTAATGTTGATTTTTTTGTAATATATAAAATCTTGTCAGCCAAATATTTTTTATAATTTATTGCTAACTTATTTTACAAAATTTCTTATATTTGATTGTAACAATATTTTTTTATCTAAAAAAGAATACCGCTGTGAGTTAAGCTCATAATTTGGCATCTAATTATTACTACCAAAGTCCATGCAATAAATTATTTTAGTTTTTATTTTTACATAAATTAAATAAGCGTTGTATACATTTATTTTATTTTTTTCTAGTCCATTAAGATATCTCTTCATTCCGAATAAAGAAATCAATCTAATTTGCTGTCTAAGTTTACACTTGATGATTTAATTGCTAATATATCTAAAAACGAGATAAAAAAATTAAAAAGTTAATGAGATAATTTTAAATATTTCGTACTGTCTACCTTTTCTTCTATTAAAAGAGCTGACTAGCTTTTATCAAATTCATTTTGATGAAGATATGTAATATTAATTTATTTAAGAAAGAAATTTTTATTTATTTCACCCTAGTATAAATTTAATTGGTATAATAAAACTTAAGTTTTATTATCAAAAATAAATTGAAGTCTCTAACTAACCTACTTATAAAAAAATAAAATTATTAAATAGCAAAGTTTTTTACTTTATTTCTTAATTTTTACATTAATTTTCTTAAGTAAATTTTACTAGTGATTGAATGGTTTAAACTTTTTAATTTAATCTTTTTGCACTAATGCTTAATTATTGATAAAGTAAAATAACTTTTTTATAATAATTATGATTTTTTGGAATTTATTAAATGAGATATTTTATTAAATAAAAAAAATAGTATTATTTTTGGTATATTATTATGATTTTATTTAAAACAAGTAATATCAATGACATATTATCACAAAAATATAAAATATTTTTGAATATTTAAAATTTAATTTATATATTGAGCTACAAATTAACAATTTAAATGAAACAATTATAAACTAAATTTTTAATATAAAAAATTTAAATTATTTTTAGTCTAATTTTAAGTAAAAATAAATGATGATTTAATTAAATATTTTTAGATTTATCAAACTAAAATTTAAAAAATAAATATTTAATTTATGTATTAAGTAGTATTAGCATTTTTGAAATTTCTAAAGATCATGTAATTGCTTTGTTCATTAATTCTAAAAATGTAAATAACTGCCATTTTTAACATATTCAAAAATCTATAAATTAATAATTTAAATAAAACAATTATAAACTAAATTTTTAAAATATAAAATTTAAATTATTTTTAGTCTTATTTTAAGTAAAAATAAATGATGATTTGATTAAATATTTTTTGAATTTTACTACTAAAATTTAAAAAGAATAATTATTATTTTCTTAAACTCATATTTAATACTTTCATATTCTTTATAAAATTATGAAATAAAATAGCTTAATTAATTTAACATGTAATTATAAATAAGTAAATTTAAAAAAATAATTGCAAATACTAAAAAAGTTTATTAAATTTAATGGATATTTTTTTTGCTTGTTGATTAAGCTCGTAAACATTAGCTAAAGCTACTATACAAATATCTTATAATAAAACAATTATAGACATTAAAATAAACAAAATAAATAGATTTTCAAAATTAAATTTATTCCTGAATAAATTATATGTATCTTAAAATACTAAAAAGCTTTAAAATTATTATATCCAGAACCAACTATAGATTGAGAACTATTCATTTATTGTCATAATATAATATTCTTAATTTATTTTTTGCAATTTTTTTAATAAATTTTTTAATTAAAATTCAATTTAAAAACAAATAGATTTATTTTTATTTTAGCAAGTTTGTAATTTTAATAAGTACTCATTTTATAAATAAAATTTAATTTTATGGTATCTATGTAAAAAGTAAATTATTTTTAATCTTAATTTCATTTTTTCATTATTTTAATTTAAACTTAAGGTGTTTAAATGATTAATTAAAAAATTGAATAATATTTTTTATTTTAAAATTAAAAACAAGAAAATAATTATGACAAATCCTTTAATTTCAATAATATTTTTATTGTTTAAGGTTAAATAGTAAAAGATTCATATTTGAACTTTTATTTTATTCTAAATAATAATTAAAATATATTATAAAACATAGCTAAAACTATTTAGAGTTTATCTAAATTAAAATTACAGCTTTTAAGCTTAAGTATTTAAAAATAAAATTGAATTAATCCAATCAAAATTTATTCTACCTTTTTAATCAGAATTTTAAATTGAAATTATATTTTTTTATGAATAATTTTCTCATAAATTTATGATTAAATATAAGGTTCATTATTATAGTTAATATCACTTTATTAATAAGTATAATCTAATAAATCTATAAACAAAACATTTATAATAATGAGAAACACAAAGTTTATTTTTAAAACAATATCTTAACAAATCCATACGATTTCACTTAAATTATAAATATTTTTTAGTAAGTTAAATATTATTATTACCCTATATTTAATTCATTATATAAAAAATATTTAAGAATAGTTTACTCTTAATTTACTTTTAATTTTCTAAAGTTAAAATATATTCTTAACATAAAAAATTTTTTATTATAAACTAAATGTTAAAATTGCAGTTAAAAAGTTATTATAAATTAAAACATTTTATTATAAATTATTTATATTTAAAGATGATTTTTTTTATTAAATTAATCATTTAAGTATTTTTATTTAGATATTTTAAATATAGAAAAATTTGAGTTTTTAAAATAAATTTAAAAAAAATAGATTTCGCTAAAGTTTTATCATAAATTTAGGTGAATAAATAATTTAATATAATGAAGATGGATGAGTATTTCCTATAAATATTTTAGTTTTTTAAAAATTATCTTTTTGCTTATATTATAGTTAAAAGAAAAATAAAATGATAGAAAAATGGAATATTATTACCAAATTTTATTTGTTAAAATCACTTTTTGTTTTATGCTATTTGAAAAATTAAATAATTTTTATTTTTTTTCTACTCAAATTTATAAATATTTTTTATATAAAAATTATGCGGGTATTATTTGTTAGATGATTTCTGATCAATTTTCTTTATTTGATAAATTTTAGTTTAACTTTTTAAATATGACTGCAATTGCTATTTTGTTTTGAATTTTGTGTCATACATGGATTAATAAATTTACTTACAAGATTCAGAGCCAATATTAGTATCTTATATATCTATAATTAATTTTATTATGAATTTTTATGCAAAAATTATTGGATATCAAATAAAATTAAATTCTTTAGAATTGTTTCTATTAGAAAAATAGAAGATTTAATAATCTCTTTCAGAAATGATCTTAAATAATTTCAGCAAATGATAATCATTAATTCAAATACAGATCGGATTTTTGGGATTAAAAATTGATGTAGATCGGATTTTTGAAAAAAATTAATTAAGCTAAATTCAAACAATTTAATTAAGTTATCAAAATTGAATTACGTTTCTGAGATATTGACTTTGCATCAATTAATTGCTTTTTGTTCTTTCTAAATTAATCACAACACATTAGACTATTTGTTAAAATTCAAACTTAAACCATTTTAAAGCAAACATAACTCGACTACAAGAGGCAATTAGGGTGATTGCATTCTTATTCTTGATGAAAACAACCAATAATGTTTTTTTTGTTGGTGTATGATGTTTTTTTTATGATTTTATGTGGTGTATTTGCAAGTAGAATTAAAGTGTTTCATTTTATAATTTTCTTTAAGTTGGATGGAAAAGGGTATTTATTTGCTTGATTAGCAAGGCTAGAAAGTTATTTTAAGCACAGAAATGAATTAATATTTGTACCAAGACTCAAATTTTTTTTATTGATTTATTTTGGCGGAATTTGAAAATTTTTCAAAATCTAAGTTTTTAAATTTTACATGGTGAACAATGTTCATTTTAAGATAGTCAAGTAGGGTATGTTTGGAGGTTTATAGCTTTCGAAAAGCTTCTCTGATCTGGTAGGGAGGATAAAGTAGTAAAATGTAAAGATATTTAGCATAGAAATGAGGTAGGAAAAGATAGGAGTTTGAAAACTAGCGGTTATGCGTAGTTGATCAAATTTTGTTGATGAATAATAGTGGATCTCCCTATATAGCTTAGTAAGTATTGAAAGTGAGAGTGAGCTTCATTCATTCACTATTCATGATGAAAAAAAGGCATTGCTTTTAGTAAAGAGAAAAAGAGAAGATTAATTTTCTTTCAAAAATAAAGAGAAATTTTGCTAAGCATTGAAATAAATATTGCAATTTTAGAATGAATAGCTAGCTATTTTGCTATATTTCGAAGAATGAAAAAAAATATGCTATATGATTGATTATTTAGTAATTCCCCAAGGCTTTTTGTATAGAAATGTGAATATATCAAATAAATTTTATTGTATTTTGAAGGTTCAAATCCCTTTATTTTGTATAGATTGTAGTTAATAATTTGATAATAATTAAAAACAAATAATTAAAAAACAATATAAAAAAACTAATACCAATGTCTAAAGCTGCTAGCCAATACACATCTGTTGACGACCTCCCTGCCAAGCCCAAGAGACCCCAAACCGGTTTCTTCATCTACAAGAGTGAAGTCTTTGCCAAGAGAAGAACTGAATGCCCCAACTTGAAGGTCCCTGAAATCGTCTCTAAAATTAGTGAAGAATACAAGGCCTTACCTGAAAAGGAGAAGTAAAAATACGAAGAAGCCTACAGAAAAGAAAAGGCCACCTACGATAAGTAAAACGATGCCTGGAAGGAGAAGTATGGTGATATCGAAAAGTAATTGAAGGATTAAGCTAAAAAGGCTCTTAAGGAAAAGACCAAAAAGTCCAAGGCTGCTGAAAAGGAAGCTGAAAAGAGCAAGAAGAAGGCTCCCGCTGCTGCCCCTGCCAAGAAGGACGATAAGAAGGCCCCCGCTAAGAAGAAATGAGAAGATTCTGAACCTGGAAACTTCTTTTTCGACTTAAGGAGCTTAAGCTGATTGACTTGCTAGTAATGATAATTGCTGAATACTTGAAGCTGCAGCGCAACAAGCAAAAATTTGCTGTAGTCTCCCTGTTTCATATTATTAATTAATACTACTACTCAGTTATTTATAATTATTATCATCAGTCAACTTAATTCTTTTTGCAATGTATATTCTTTACTTTATTTGTTTGTTAGTGTTTCTTGAGTTTTTTTAACATATCTCATTCAAAATTTAATAAAAAAATTCTTTCTTTTAATTAAAATGTTAGTGTATTTCTAAGCCCATAATATTCACAATGAAAATTTCTCAAAAATGCAAAAAAATCATAGCAAAAATTATCAAGAAAATACAATGAAAGCCTTGTATTTTACCTTATAATTCATTTTTTTTAATTTCCTTTTTTCCTCTGAATGAAAAATCCTTAATAAAAATTTCCCCCAAAATCTATACTGATTGAATGAGCAAATTAATTTATGCATTCATAATCATCTAAGTAATATTAATTATTTATTACTAAAATCAATCAATTAAGTCAGTCTCATTTGTTTACAAACTATCAATTTTTTAAAGAATTGATCAATCATGATAATCGATCCAATCCATGACATGCACTCATATCTCCCTTCTTGCTGTGTTTCAAATAAATAAATCAAACATTTTTTTACTTAAAAAATAGAAAAGAGCCTTCTTTTCTCCTCAAAAAAAATCCTTATGAATGAATTTTCCTCCTAAAATGAACATATTTAAAAAACCCCATTAATTTCTCTATAATTGTTTAAGCTTTATTAAGATTAATAGTTTTATTTTCATTGCTGGCATCAAAAAGGAATTGAGATGTCTGAGGTAGCCTGTGAAATCTATTTTTCATACTATCCATCTCCTAATTGCATCCATAGATTGGCTTAGAAATATATTTGCACTATTCTGGATGCTCTTAATTAAATTGAGCCTACCCATATTAATTAAATTAAATTTGTTAATCATTAATTTAAAGACCAACATATATTAGTAGCCAGTTTGGTTTATTTTTTTCCTTTGATTTCATAGTAATTATTTTTTTTATAGGATTTCATGTTACCAAATTCTTAAATTCATGCTTGAAAAGCATTGAGCTCACCTCCCTCTTCATTTGGACTCTATTTTAATGTTGGTGAATTTGGAAAAAAAATTCAGGTTGAGTTTATTTCGTTTTTTTTTGAGTTGGGTCAAAATTTATTGGGATATCTTTTTCTGATAAAAAATTTTTTATATAGATGATAATCACATTTTTATTCACTATCAATTTATAAAGAGACTCTCTCCATTACAAATTCATAGTAAAAAAAATAAAAAATTGATTTGATTTCTTTATTAATTTTCAGCTTTTTCTTTTAAATTTGATAAAGGGTAAAAGCTAATAATATTAACTTAATTTTTGCTATTATTTCATTAAATTTTGAATAAAAGCTTTTTGATTTTCATTAGATTTCTCATAGTAAACGCTATCAATATATTTGATTCTAAATAATCCTCCCCAATCTCTCTTTATAAATTTATATATTGTCTCTTTATGTTTACATTAGTCTATATTTTATTGCTTTAGCTTTTGAATGAAAACTATTTACATATATTACTAATCTTTTATAATTCAATTAATTAATACTTTTACTAATAAAAAAAATTTATTATTAATTTTAAATTTCAAAAATAAAGCTGACTTAATCAACTCTCAAAATTAAAAACAAAAAAAAGGAAAAAAAAGAAATCTTTACTGCCCATTAATTAATTTACTAAATAATCAATTTTCATTCATTTTAGATTTTCATTAAAATTTAATTATTTCAAAATTAATTTCAATTATTCTTTTCATATATTAAAAATCAGTAATATTTAAAGAGTTTAATAATAGATAAAAGTTAGTTTATGGATTCCTTAATACAAAGATGGAAATCCACTGTAGGCAGTGGTTAGAAGAGTGGTAGTTTCTCTTCTAGAAATGGTAATAATATAGAAGATTCTTCATTTAGGCACAATAATACCTCCTAGAATGATGTTTATTAAAGAGACAGATCGCTCTCAGCAAAGAATAATGAAAAAAGAGATTTGAATGACTCCTCTTCCTCATCTTCTTCCGAAATCCCTTTTTCATCTAAACGTCATAATTAGTCTGCAATTAACTATTAAAATAGAGCACATGAGGATAAACTAGATGATATATTTTCAAACAGTGGAACAAAGGCATAAATAGAAGCAAATAGTAAATAAAGATAGCAGTAAGGATAATCAACTATAAAGCCTCCTTTGAAGTAACACTAATCACCAGTGAGAAATGGAAGTTAAGATGAAAAAAGTAAGCTCAAAAGCTTAAGAGAATCTTATGCAAATACAAAAGCGAATGCTCAAATCAATATACCTTAAAAAATGCAAAGCTAATCATAAGTTTTTAATAATAATCCAATTCAGAACATAAATAGCAACACATCTAGAAGCTAAATTATAGCAAGCTCACCACAAAGGTCAATAGCAGGCGCTAACAATACAAATAGAAGAAATATGACTTTCTACATTGATGAAAGTGTATTTAGAATAGTAGATGTTTTTACTATTAGTAAACAGCTTGACCACAAGGAGCAAGTTAGCAGAGTAAGAAATATAATAGAGAATTTAGTTGAAAACTGTAAGAACTACTATGGCTTAACAGCAAATCGTTCAAATAGCAGAGAAGATTAAAACTCTTAATCATAAATCAAAGAAACTGAAAGAACTCTCAGTAAAATTAAGCAAACAAGCCTAGCACAAAAAGCTGAACAAAATAACAAAATAGTTCAAGATTTAGAAAATAAGCTTTTTGAGTGTGAAAGGTCAAGGATATAATTAAAAACTGAAAATGAATAATAGTAAATCAAAATAGCATCGCTACAGAAGGAAATTGAAACAATTAAAATTTCAAATACAATGTTAGAAATGGTTAGAGAGTCTTAACTACTCCTAGAAAAAAATAATAAAACCCTCCACGAATAACTTAAAAAAGAAGAGCTGAAGAACGTAGAGTAGCAAAGGATATTTGAAACTTAATTATAAGAAGTATAGCTAATAATCCACCATTTAAAGCAACAGCTCTCATAAGCATACTCGTTATCACCAACTAAAAGTGTCTTATGATAGATACTTAATCTTAAATTTGTTTTAATTTTTTCCAACTTAAAACTAACATATTATATTGATTTTTCCTATTTATTAAAGATGAAAAATTAAATTTATGGAATTTCAAAAATAAAATAAATCTATTTAAATTATTTTAAATGGGAAAGTAATTAATTAATTAATTAATTAATTATAAAAAAGTTTAGATAAAATGAGATATTTAATTAAGTATCATTCCTTCTACTTGAATTAGTTAGGAAATTGAGTTATTTATTGTATATAGTTTTCACTTAAAAATTTAGTAAATTAAAAATGTAACAAAGTTTTAATAAAAAAATATTTTCTTAAATAAATTTAAAACATTTTTTTTGTATTTACAAAGCATTGGTGTAAATTTCAGCTTGTTTGTAAATTATATTTTAACTTTTATTTGTTTAAATAATAATGTTTATAGCAAAAATTTAGATATATTTTATGTAATTGATTTTTAAAAATTTATGATAAAATAAGATATTTACTAGATTAAAATTGCTGGTATAAGTTTGTAAATTAGGTCATCATATTTGCATTTATTTTTGTATTTGCTAAATTATTTTAACTTGTTAATAAATTGTATTTCAATTTTAATATTGTATTAAATAAAAATTTGAAGATTAGTTAAAAATATTTATTAATTTACTTTTAATTAAATTTAAATAAGTTTAAAATTATAGCTAATCTATAAGGATTAACTAAATTGATATTAAAAAAACTTAATTTGAAATATTTAAATTAAATTTTTGTTGTGGTTTTTTTTGTAAACTAACTTAATGAATTTTGGCAGAATTAATTGTAAATAACTTTATTAATAAAAAAAATATATTAAATTTTATTTAGATACTCATTGTCTAAATTGAAATGCTGAGATATTTATTAACTCGTTAGTTATTGGTTGAGTATAAATAAATATATTGTAACAATAAATTAGGTCTATATTATATATTGATATAATAAATATTATATTTAATATTATTTGTTTGTTTGTTATAAATTTTTATTAAGAAATAGTTGATTTCTTTTGAGAGTAAAATCAATAGTTAAAATTTTATTAAAATTTATATAGTTATGTATTAGAACTGACTTTGAAGGATGATCGTTAATTTTATCATTTTAGTATTTTGTCATATTTAAGTTTTATTAAGTCTAAAAAAAATCATTATTAATTATTTTGGCTCAATTTTTTTCTCATAACTGACACATTTGGAGTAAAAACATCTCTAGGAAATTTTTATTTCATCTGAGAATTTTATATATTTTTATTTTATATATTATTTTATTATTGATTATTAGAGCAAAATGTTTTATCTGCTAGTTTTATAAAAGAGTTTTCTACTTAGCTTATGTCAGACCACAAAGATTTTTATGATTTTAAATCTTGATATAGATTGCCTTAATTATTTATTTATGTGCTGTTTTGTTTTAAAAGTTAGTTTTACACTTATGATGGTATGTTATTTTAGTAGAATTGCTGATAGTGATTACTTATACTTCTAGTATTTCGTTATTAGCTTTGTGTATTGTTAATCCTATTTATCTATTGTTAATTATTTGTTAAAGATATTTGCTATTGCTGATCTACCTGCTTTTAATTCGGTAGCCCATCAAATTAGAATGGATTTACTATTTTATCTAATTATTTGAAGCTCTATATTTTATTATCTTAGAAAGGACTATTACAACAAGAATTAAATTATTATTTAGTTAGTTAGTTTGCATATTATAATCTTTAGCTGTCTTTATTGAAGAGGGATTTATTAAAGTTATTATTTACATTTTCGTTCTCTGATGGCTACGTTAAAACCTACTATTTTATATTATATTTTCTATTAGCACTTGAATCAGATCTATCAAAATCGACAAAATAATTATATTTTTAAAAATCATTTGAAGGTTCCTATTTAGTAAATAATGAAGATTAAGCAGATTAGAAATTTTTTAATTGATTATCATTTAAGAATTCGTTAACAGAAGAATTTTAAAGTGCTTTAATTTATAAAGCAGATGGCTCATTTGTTTTTTTCTCTGATTAAGTTTTGTTGTATAATTTACGCTATTTTTAAATATTTTATTAATGATAAGTAACATCTTAAGAAGATGCGTTTTCTTTTATTAATTTTTAGTCTTCTTTTTCTATCTATTTTTCTTCATTTGTATTTTCTGGATTGTTTTAGCTCTCTGCTTTTTGCAGATTCTTATGTGAAGAATCACCGTTATAGAAAGTATAAATATTATCTTCTTTATTATAAAAAACTCCTCCAAGAGGCAATATCTCTTGTTAGCCTTTCGATTAATTTAGATAAATTTAATTTTGTTTATTAGGAATTTTTTCTTATCCTCCTCTCTTCTGTAAGCTTGTATTTGCTGTGCTAGCTCTGATCTTTGATTAGACTGATTTATCGATTTCCTTCAATAGTAAAATAAAGTTTTAAAAAATTATATTTATTACATTCTGTAATTTACATCTCTTTTTTGGCCTTTTGAAGAATATTAATGTTATAATCTTGTTCCTTCATTGATTTATTAATGTCTCATCTCTTATCTTTAATCTAGATAATATTTTTTATGAATCATTTTAGCATTTTTTAGATAATAAGTGAATATTTTGCTTAATTTAATAAATTTTATTACCTTATTATTTATTGATAATCTCATTTTTTGTAATTATTTTCTTGGAACATTCAAACTGCTAAAAATTAAGTAAAATAATATTATTCATTAATATTTTAATTAGATAGAATATTATTACTTTTTACAAATCAGATGGGAAACCCTCAATAAATCCTGGTTATTGAAATTTTTTTGCTGATATCTAGAGAAATTCGAGATGATCGTCACTTTTTCTTCTAGCTTAATATGCATAGATAGAATTAATGTATTATTCATTAGTGTTTGAGCTTTATTAGTTTCCTTCTGAAATGAGATATTACTTGTTGCAAGAGTTATTTATACGTTTTCTACCATGTTGCACTCTGTTATCACAACACATCGAATTGTTCTACCTCAAGCAATCTGCTTCGCTTTTTTTAATTTTTTTTTGCTAGGACTATTAACGATTTGATATTTACTAAGATTTTTAGTCTATTGAGTTCATTTCTGTAGAATTATCATCTGTTATAATTGATTGTTTTTGATTTTATGTAAATACGTCGCTGCTTGATGAGTCTGCCCCATTATTTATTTTAAATTCTTGTAGCTCATTTAAAAAGGAGTTGTATTATTAATTTGCCTGATTGCTTTATTAGTTTTAAATATGCTAGGAGCATTTCGAAATAGGAGAAAGGCGAATTCTTCCTTTTACTTCTGAGCTGCTGCTGTTTCTGTGCTTGGAGATCAAATTAATTTGGTTTTAATTAGATTTGAGCTTATTTTTAATTGCTTAAGTGGAAGATTCATTATTTTTGTTATCGTTATTGCTGCTATAAATAGTTTAAACATTAGATGGCTGGTTCAAAATATTCGTTTTGTTAGCATTTTTAGTCTGAAAAATATTCTTTTAGCAGTTTCTAGATATTTAAGCAATAATTTATTACTAATACTGTTGTTCATCTACAAAAGAATTATTATTAGAAAAATTATTGTTGTTGGTATAAATTAATGAACTTTCATTAGTATTATTACTGTTGATTTTATCATTACTTACTGCTGTATGAGAGGAAGCATTACGAGACTTTGGATAAGATTAACCTGTCTTAGGTGAAATAGATTATGAAGTGTAAGGTTTTTGATATTTAATAACAGATTAGGACATATTTTAAGCTTGTTATTTTTAATTTTGGTTTTTTTCATCACTCTTTTCAAAGTCTTAGGGTTTAAAGTTAGCAGTCTCATTTTTAGAATCATAATCATCATTTATTCTCTATTCTAATGACTAAGATCTCTACAAATTAAATATGTTTTAATAAGCAAATGTGTGCTTTTCTTTATCGCCGTTACTGCTGTTGTTATTTATATTTTGGAGAATGTTTTGGCTGTTTTTTTCAGCATTATCATCTTGCTTGTTTTTTTATATAAATAGACTAGTCTAAGTAGTATTATTATTTGTAGTATTGCTATTGTCAGTAGTACTTGATGTGTTAGCTGCAATATCTTTTTCATATTGAACTGATAAACTATTCTTGCGCTTAACCATTATTTTATTTTATGAGTTGCTCCCTTAGTAGTCATTCAAAAATCTTGTTTCCTCATTGTTTTATAAATTAGACTTTCCCTTTAAATTATTTTATTCTTATTTCTTTTTTTTTTCAACAATTTATTACTGCCAAATACTCACCAGCTCTCTATCTTTATATTTACGATTTTCCTTTTCTTGATATTGTTCCCTACGAAAGTAGCCTCTTACATTTTAATTTTAGTAAAAGTAGTTGCTATCAAAATTCATTTATTAATTAGCTTCTGTTCTATAGCTCTATTCTTTATTGCATTCTATTTCCTAAATTTAGTCTTGTTTACCTAAACTTTCTCCTTTGTTTTCTTTTTAGCTCTCTAAGTCTATTGAAATAGTAGTAAAATTTTTTTTATTGCTGCTCTGATGATTCCAATTTTTTTCTAATAAACAACTTTCTTTGATATTCTCCTTCAAATTTGTTTCATTAATAGCATTATCTTCTATCAATTTCCTTTCGTCATAGAACTTTTCAAACATTGAGGAGGTATCATTAGCTAGTGCAGAAACAACTCTCTAATGCTTTTAAAAATATCTTGCCTTTTGCTGAATCCCAAAATGCTTCGGAGAGCTTATCATGCTCCTAGATAATTTAATATTACTATCACTATTTTAGATAAAGAAACATCGTTAAATAGGATAAAATTGACTTATTTATTTTTTAACTAGAACCACTACAAATATTCAAAGAATAATGACGAATAAGTCATTAATAAATAAATATATTTTTATTTTTTATTAAGCTTAATTTATGTTATAACGGTAAGTAGATTATTTTGCAAAAAAAAAGAATTGTTGTTGCCATTTGGTTATTTTTTGTTTTCTAATATTTATTTACTTATGTATTGCTTCAACTATATTAGTGTTAATTAATTGTAAGTATAATTACAAAAAACACTTCTTTTAATAAAAAGTTAAAAACTCTTTATAAAAGTATAATAATATAAATTTATCAACGCATATATCTATAATATTTTACTCTAGTTGTGAGTCCTTAGTAATGCATGGTTGCTTACCAAGATGCATGCTAATATGGTCAAGTACAGACTAATTAATCACTCTAACATCTTTATCTTCAACAGTTGCAAAATTTTCAATTTTCTTTAATACCCTCTAATGATTTTATTTTATAATAATGATACATTTTGTTTGTTTTTGCATGATAGCTGAGGTCAAAAACCAATTTCAAAGATGTAAAAATGGCAATTTAGCTATCAAATATTTTACTTTAAAAAAGAAATTGTTTAATTACGTCATTTTTTTCAGCTTTAGCTTGGTTTTCTAGTGGTTTCGCATTATTCTTAGTAACTGAATGAGATGCATTCTTAACTAAACCTGTTCTTTATCTGTAATCGCTTTCGCCCTTAACTTTGCTTCTCATATAAACTCAATTAAAATTTTTCTTAGGTAATTTATCTAATTATCGCTTAATAATTACAAATATTTTTATTTAATAATTCGCCAATCACTATTAATCAATCAATCAATCTATTTACTTAGTTTATTAATTTATTTATAAAAAATAAGAGTTCATGGTAAAATAATTAAACAAATATAGTATAGTATTTTCAAATTCAGTCATTGTCTTACAATTTTTAATGCTTTTGTTATGTTTATTATCTTTAGACAGCTGACCAACTGAAAATTTCAGCTTTCCCTCAAAATTTATTAATTTAGAGCAGAAGTTTTAATAAAAAACTTATATTAAGTGAATTACTATGACTTTCTTTCATTTCTTCTTTAATTTGATTACATTATTTTCAACTATTAAATATCCGACTAACAAACTAACATTTCTTTCTATTTTAAACCAAATTCTTTAATTACACACTTAGCCATTGTTTAATATTTGAGCTTTAAAGGCATTCATTTCTTTTTTAGACTTAAATGTTTTTTTACATTAATTCTAAAGGTTAATTAAACTAGCTAATGATTGAAACATAGTAAGGTTTTATTTTTAGAAATATTTCATAGATTTTATTTAATCATAACTTTTTTACTGAATGGAGGCTGTTTAAAAATTTTTGTATTGCTAAATATAAATAGTACAATTACATCCACCAAAATATTTGCAATAATCATATTAATATTTTAAATATTTCAAAAAAAAAAATTTTTTTTCTATATTAGATACAAAATTATATGTATTTTTTATTAAAGCTTATTTAAGTAAAAGAAATTTATTATTTGATGAATTCTACATAAATTGTTAAGCTTGATTGAACCGATGGATTGGCGGATCTATATTTTTATATTTAAACTAGCTAAATTTAATTTTTTCTATATAAAATTAGTAAGTGATAGATATTTTATAAAAAATAGTTACAAAAATTAAAATTATTTTATTTTAAATTTATATTATCAACAAATAGTCTGTTTATTTTTAGCTTTTTAACTAAATTATTAGCTTTTTTTTACTGATCTTTGCTATACTTTTGAAAGTCTTTTTAATACTTCTCATATTTTATAACCAAAACCTTGTTATATTCAAGGACTATATCCATTAAAGCATTGTAGCATTTAAAATAAATATTGATCCTAATTATATCAATTATCAATAATTTATTTTTGAAAGTGATTCATCATTAATTTATTTCTCAAAGTATTTGACTAATTAATTAGTCAGAGACAAAGTTAAACATTTTTTGATAGATTTTTATCCATTTTTTACAGATTAAACTATAATAATCTAGCATAAAAACTTCGTAACTATATTTATTTTTTTCTAGATGAGTAAATTAAAGAATACAATATTATTGAAGTCTATAAAAAATCTTTTCTATCATAAGAATTTAATTCAATCAAATATAAAATTATTATCATTTCACTGCTATTAATAGTTTCTTCCAATCCAGTTAATTACTATTACAAAATTAGATTGTCAAAGTTTTTGATTCTACTTTTAAATAAAAAATGTAAAAAAAATTATCATAAACTTAGAAGAATTTGAATATTCAATAGCATCACTCAATATTTTAATAACATTTCTAATAATAATCAATAAAGTAAATGCTTTTTCTGAGTAAAGTTAACAATTTTTAAATGGATTATTTATTGCCATTATCTATTTGTTTTTAAATAAATACAACATTAATTAAGTTTTTTTGAATTTATTATTCTTCCTAATTAAATTGTTTTACTTTTTTCAGGTTAATGATTTTTATGCATCTTTATTTTTGTTATAATTAATCACTATATTTACTTTTAGTTTAATTGGCCAATAAAAATATTTCAGATATAAATAACTTTACATTTTTATCTACATTCTTCGATTAGTAAATTTTACAAATTATTTCTAAAAAAATTAAATTATTGGGAATATTAAACAATTATTAAAAAACAGGCCAGTTCTATTAAATTTTAACTTAGTAAATATGTTGTAAAATTATTATATATAAAAGTAAAGAGAATATTTAACAGCTTTAAATCTAATTATTTTATATTATATATAATAGCTTAAAAAATATGTAGTTTTATGCTTTCATTTTAACTTAAACATACTTAATTTCAATTAATAAATTAAAAATACCATTTAATAAAAGTAAAACTTATAATCAAGATTAATTATCATTTCCTTGCACTATATGGTCTCAGCTTACTTGTAGAATTACTTCGTTTTGGTCTGCTATCTATTATTTAAACCTTTTAAATTTGCATATTATTAGTAAAATTGCTCCCAGTTGCTGTGAAAGCATTAGTAGTGTTATTATTGTTATCACTGATAGAAGTGTTACACTGTTCAGTTGTTAATTTAATCTAGTTATTTTAAATATTTTAATAAATAAATAAATAAATATATAATTTTTAATTATTTTATTATTCAATCTAATGTAGAAAAATAATATCTACATTAATCTTGATTAAGTTACTCTCTTTTTTATACTTCAGAAATTAATACTAAAAATCAAAGAAATAATTTATCATTAAGATTATTTCTTTGTTTACTCAGTAATTAAATAAAAAATCAAATTCTAGATATTTTTTGTTTATGATAAAATTAAAAGGACTAAAAATTAAATCAAATTTTTTGTAAGAAATTAAAATTTAATTTTTACTTATGAAGATGATATTTTGTGGGCTGAAGATTATTTCCTTTGTGTCCCACAACTTAGACAATTTAAGTTTTATACACTATGAAGTTTTTTTGTAGTTAGTATAGCCATAGAATTTTAATCACTGACGTTGGTTTATTATAAAAGTTATAAAATTTTTTTATAGAGTACAAGGATATTATCTAGATCTTTTCTTAAGTATTATATTGATTCGGTGTTGTTATTTATTTTGCTATCAACAATGGCAAAATCTTTAAGCACATCTTCACCTTCAGCTTTGCATTTTAATTACCTTTAAATTCCATTGACATCAATATCTCTCATAAACTTTTATACTCTCCTTTCTAAATCCTTAAAAGCTTCTATTCTTTTTTACATTCTTTCAATTTCAAATTTAGCTGCTTTGCCATCATCTATCTTTGATAGCTGTTATTAGATTTATTCTTACATATCTTTAACAATCAGCTCTATTTTTAATTAATAAAATATATTTCATAACAAAATTGAAAAAAAGTAACTTACCTAAATTAAGATTAGATCCTTATTTATCCTTTTCAAACTAAGACATCTCAAAATGTTGAATTTTCATGTCAACAGCCTAGAATAAAATAAAAATAAAGCAAAGTGCTAATTTTAATTAATTTTAATTTACTTTTTTATAATCTTCAAAATCCTCCCTTAATCTTTTGTTTTCTGTTGAGCAACGTTTTATATTTGTTTCTATTTCACATATTTTATGAGGACTTAGCCATGAAAAGTTAGCATCTGCTCCTCCTGTCCCATTTTTTATTGCTTTTGGCAGCAAATCTGCAAACCTATTATCCTTTAGTATGATAAAATCTTTTAAAAAAATATTAAAAGCAGTTTAATTTTTTTACAAAATCTTAAATAATCTGTTAAGTAAATTCTTCTAAAAATTTAATCTTTTGCTGCATTCTCTCTATTTCTTACTAATTATCAGCCTATTTTTCTAAAATAGCTATTTTTTTCCTCAACTCATTTAGATTGTTATTGTTTTATTTATTGAATTCATCAAATATTTCTTTCATCATCGCCTTTTTAGCTAACCTTAAAAACAAGTATTGATTAATTGTTAAAAGCTTTTGTCAGATAAATAATTTTACTTTTCATCTACTTCTTTTATGTTTTGTTTTAAACTATTTTATTTTTCTGTAAAACTTTCTTAAAGCATTTTGATTTTAAAAGCCAAATCTTGTTAAATAGAATCTATTCTTTCACTGTCTCCAGCTGTGCTTGCCTTCATCTTTTTAATTAATAATTAAAAATAAGTTTCATTCAAAAGTATAAATATCCATTTTATATAATTTTGATTGGATTAGGAATATATTTACATCTCTAATAATCTTTTCTTAAAACGCTGAGAAGGAATTATCAACATAATCTTGAGTTACCCTCTTTTTTATTATTTCTTCACAATCTTAAATACGCCATAAAGTATTTTTTTCTACATCACTAATTTTGTCATCATAAGTATTCAATTAAATAAGAAGTTTTTTTTCTAGTTCATAAATCTTTTTTTCAAAGTATGTTTTGTTTTCTGATAAATCGTTTTACACTGCCAATTTAAGCTTAGAATGTTTATCTTTAAGATCATCTTTACTGACCTTTTATGATATCAAATCTTCTAATTTTGCTACTTTAGCTTCCAGTTATTAAGTTCTTAAAGAATCAGAAGAAGATAGCTGTGTTAACATAGCTAATTTATTTGCTAATTTATTAAGCTCTTAAGTTTGAGGATTGTTTTCCGCCTTAAATAGTTTGCCAATATCTTTTTTTAAATTTGAAACCATGTCATTGTTAGCAAAATTCATTCCTTCGTGTAATGTTTTGTAATTATCAGGCAAAATTTTACTCAAAATTTTATTTTAAACATCATTTTGTAATCCATTAATTAACTAAGCATGCTGATTAATCGTATTTGCAATATTGTTTAAATACTTCTTTAGGGAATCAAAATTTAAATCAAACTAGAAAAGCTGCTAGCTTTCAACATTTAATTGAGAAGGAAGTAGCTATTTTGCTGGCTCTTTATATATTTAAAAAACATATTACAGTTTGATAATAATTTTGATTAATGAGTAATATCATAAAAAATGATTGGTATTTTTTAGTTGGAAATGTCATATTTAAAGAATAAGTTATCAATAAAATAATTTTTACCATTACTGAATGTGGCTTCTTAATTTTATGAAGACATTATTGATATTACTATTTAATTGTTAGCTATATTGTGTATATAAATAAAGTAGTTGTTAGCTTTTATTAATTTGTAATTCCAAAAATAAGTGATTTTTATTTATTCAGATATAAGCAAAGGTTAATAATTAATGGTAAAAATTATAAATTTTGTTTTATTAACAAAAAAAGTATGCAAATGCCTCTCTAATAAATTTATCTAAAATTATCAACAAATTTTATTAATATTTTACTCCCTTAGCCATAATTTATTTCCTATTACTATTTTATTACTCTGTAAATATTTTTTAACAAAAAAGTTTTAAATTTTACAAGTTTAAATAAATAAATAAGTTTTAAAATAAAATTATTATAATTTTTATTAATTTTTAGAAATAAATAAAATTTTTATTTTATAAAAGTAAGCCTTTTATTTTGTTTTTATTTTAAAAAAAAGAATTTTATCAATAAATTTATTTTTTAATAAAATATTTTCAAAAGCTTTCATTTTTTAATTAATTTAAAAAATTTATTAAATTGTATTTATTTATGAATTCTTGATTATTGTTTCAAATCTTTATAATAATCAAAATATAATTTATTTATTTATTAAATAAAATACTTCTAATAATAAAATAACAACTAAAATTTTTAAATCTTTTTTAATTTAAGCTATTTATTCATTAAATATAGATTTATTGTTTGTAAATTTATGAAAAAAAACTAAAAGAGAATTTTTAAAATGTATGGAAAAGTAATTCTTTTCAGCAACTATACAGAGAGAGTTTACATTTATTAATATAATAAAAATGTTTAAAATGTTTGTTTGAAATAAATAAATAATATTTTGAAACTGAAAAACTGTGTTATAAATTATTAAATTTATCTACATAAATCATCTTTTTAAAATTATAAATCTAATTTAGACAATTTAGACACCAGGCTGTTCACAATTTTTAATAATTAAAGAATTTTTTTTTCTTGAAATTATCACAAACAAGGTAAATTACGGTTGATAATTAATAATTAGATATTAGTTTTAATTTACATTCTCATAGTAAATAAAGTATTTGATTTAATTTATTAACGCATCAAATAAATAAAGCTATAGATTCGAGCATTCATTTTTTATTAAGGTGATAATGCTTTTTATAATTGTGTGAAATTTATGCTAAATTATTAAAACTATATTGACAAAAAGATGTCGATGACAAGTAATAATTGCTTTGGTCATAAATTTAGGAAGCGGTTTGTAATTTTATTTGAAGTGAAAACAGTAAAATGTGATAAAAATTTAAATTATAAAAAATTTTACTAATTTTACAAAATTTTTCTTAATTTTATGGAATCGATTCAGTTATTGCCTTAAATTTACATTAAAAAAAACAGTATTTAATTATTTAAGTGTAAATTCGAGTTTACAATTTTTATCATTAAGTATTGATTTGAAGAAGGTTTAAGAAGGACGCTGATTTAGTTTTTCATTACTGCTTCCTTAGCTAGCTCTAACAAACACAGACTGAATAATTTATACAAATTGCTTAATACCTAATCAAAATTTAAAATAAGATATTAGCAATCATAGAAAATAGATAGAGTCTACCCGCATAAATAGATATTTTATTTTTAAAATTTAATTTGGTAGTAATAAAATAAGAATTTATCAAGCTTCATCCAATACTATTATAATTTTTCAAAAGATAGTTAGTGTTTTTTAATTTCATGCAGTGTGTGTGCGTTAGGCGTTCTGTAAAATAATAAAAATTAAAACAACTTATTGTAATTAGAGTAGATATTCTAACTTAAATTTTTAAACTGATTTTTAGTATTTTGTACCTTTTCTTGAAACCCTTATTATTTGTTCAAAGCCAATAAAAATAATTACTTTCATTTAATTATGTTGCCTTCCTTTATCTTTATTTTAAACTCTTAATTATTGATAATGTTTTTTAAGTCAAGTACACCTTACTGAGTATGATTATTAAATCTTTTTCTTTAAACTAAATCTATAAAAAACTGATTAATAACGATTATCCTTTTAATTATATAGAAACTACCTCAGCAAATTTTCTCTTCATTTGGATCATTATTTTTTGTATCAAAACTTTTTTTTTCCATAAGGTAAAAAGATAGCAGGCAAATTTCTATAAAATGAATTCTCTTCACTATTAAGTGTAGAATAAGGCGAAAACAAAAACTTAAACCTCTAATCTTACAATCATCAGGTTAAATTTGAAATATGAATTTTTTAAAAATGTCATTTTCTTGAAGAAAAAAAATTAAATTATAGATAAGCTTAACAAAAAATGATTGTAAATAAGCATAAATTGTAAAAATTAATACATAAAAGTCATCATAAATATGAGCTAATTAGGATTTAATTAGCTCAGTTTGCTATTATTTAGAAGGATGCAAGTTCAGCAAAGAAGAAAGATGAAACATATTAAACAATTAATAAATAATAATGAGCGTGCTTCAATTAATTGAAAAAATTAAGCAGGGAAATTAATTAAACAAAAAAATAAATAAATAAATTAGATAGTGAGGAAGTATAGGACATGAGGGAATGTCAGCTTAAAAGAAGAAAAGAAAAAGAAGGAGAAGATGAATTAAGAAAGAAAGCTGAGTGAAAGAGAGAGACAATTGCAAGAGAAAGTGATAGGCAGTGAATGAACAGATAAATAATTTATTTGAAAAGAAATAATATAAAAATTAATTAATTGTAATTAATATTAAGAAAAATAAATAAAAATTAATTATATCAAACAATTAAATTCAGAAGATAGCGAGCTTCCTTGTTAATCATCAACCAACTCAGTAGTATCCATACAAAATAAATAAGCAAGTAGCAATATAGATTTATAAAAACTTAAAACATACTCAGTTTATTCTCTCATATTTTTCATCTTAAACTCCATCTTCTTTTCTTCCTTTCACCTTTCTGCCAATTCACTCTATTAATTTGAGGCTTTAAGATCTTTAAGGCAAGAATTCGCTATTTTTTTGCAAGTTTATTGATCAATTCCTTTTATTTGATGACATTTTTATTCCTCTTGACTCTAATGTTTCCTTTTGGCTAAAGCTCTCAAAAGGTAAAGTGAGCTTGCCTCTTCAGGTCCAATACATAGTATGAGGGTTTAAGTAGCAACAAAGCTTAGTCTAAGCAAGAGGACGGCTGCCGGTGAATTAGAGAGAGAGTTTAAAGGTAGTTTTAATCGATAAAACACAAAAGACTATCTTAGGAAACCCGAAAGTTTTTTTAGTATTATTAAGTTTTTTAAAAAGGTGAAGAGAAGGTGAATAGGAGGAATAGAAAAGTAGGAAGAAGAAGAAAAATATTATAATAAAACATATTTAATTATACATAACTAATATGTTAATCAATATAAATAAAATAGTGTCTAAATCATACTAACAAAACGGGATTACCTTTAGGACAGGAGAAAGATACGAAGTTGATAAGTTATTAGGCTCAGGAGCATATGGCCAAGTAGTGAGAGCCAAAGATAAGAAAAATTAGAGTCAGTATGTAGCAATTAAGAAATTACACAAAATCGAAGATGTTATAGATGCAAAAAGAGTTCTTAGAGAAATTAGAATCTTACGTTATTTAGTTCATGAGAATATCTTGTAATTGAGTGATATTCTTTATGATGACGAAGATGAAGATTAAGAATTTGGCACAATCTATTTAGTAACCAATTACATGGAAATCGATTTGTATCAAGTTATTAAGTCTGATCAAAAGCTCAGCGATTAGCACATCCAATATATTATCTATTAAATCCTCAAGGGTTTGAAGTATCTCCACTCTGCCAATATTATCCACAGAGATCTCAAACCATCAAATCTTTTAGCTACAGAAAAATGTGCTATTCGTATGTGTGATTTTGGTTTATCAAGAAGTATTGAAGATGAACAGAAACAAGAACAACAACTAGTAAGAAATCTTATTTCTATTTTTCAGCTCTTCATTATTCTGATCCACCAATATAAATCTGCAATTTTTAAAAAATTTTATCATGCTATTTCCTCAAATAATTCATTAGTTCATTTGCTCATAATTGCAACCAACTAATTTTCTTTCTTGAGTTTTACATAATCAACAAACACCTACCTTTAATTAACCCATTAAGGATGTATTTAAATTGGTTATTATCAAAGAATTTAAATTTTCACAATACTTTTCTCCTTATCATAGGACGTGATATTCTCAAAAATACTTTATTAATTGAATAATTGTTAAATTCTCTCACAGCAAGCCATTTGAACTTTCCTTTTAAAGGTTAAAAAGTAGTTAGAATAAATAAAATCTCATTAGCACTGCAATATTGTTTAAATAAAATGGATTTTTTTTCATGTCTAAATTAAGATTTCATAGATTTTAAAAAGCAATTGATGCAAAGAACAAGCAAATACTTTCGAAAATATTGGTATTTTTAGACACGAATATAATAAAAAGGTAGCAGATAGATCAAATAAATATCTGAATATTTTTACATTCGCACATAAAATCCAGTTATTATTCTTATAAAATGAAAAAAAGCATTTAAAACATTGAAAAAAATTATAAAGTAGCCATTTTAATTCAGCATTTTCTAAAAAAAAAACAGTTTTTTTCCTTGTTAGAAAGCCTAAAAATCTAATAAATAAAAATGAAATTAAATAAGATAATTAATATAAAATTGAATTGATTAAGCAAAAAGTTAAATAAGATGATAAAATTGAACTAATTTTTTGTGTGAAAAAAATATATTTTTTGATATTTTCAAAGTTGGTCAAACAAAAAATAAACAAACATACAATATTTTAAAATAAAAATTCTAAACGAATGTTAAAAGAATATATTAACCTTTAGCAATAAATCAGACTGAGTACAGACAATAGAGTTTTTATATTCTTTATTTATTTGAATTAATTGATTTGATTTGGGGAATAGACTTGATTTAAATTAATGCAGAAGAATAAGAAAAAAAGAAATATAAATATAATTTATTGCTTCCAAATAAAAATTGGTTTTCTTAAATAAATTAATTAAAATCTATCAATCTTTTTAATCCACAAAACTATTTCAAAGTTAAAACTTAAATAAAAAAATAAACCAATTAATTAATATAATACTATTGATTCTGATCATTTTATTTTTTAATAAACCTACTTTAACTAATAAATTTTACTAAAAATAGTAAGGCTAATTAACCGAATACGTTGTGACTAGATACTATAGAGCTCCCGAAATTATGCTTAGTTCTCATGATTACTCAAAGGCTGTCGATATTTGGTCTCTTGGTTGCACATTTGCTGAACTTATTAGCCATTAAATCCTCTTCAAAGCAGATAATTATATTAAATAAATTAAGTTAATTTTCGACAAGCTTGGTATGCCTCCTGAGGAAGATTTACAATTTATTGGAAACAGTAACGCCAAGTAATTCGTAAGCACTCTCCCTAAAAAGAATTCTGTCAAGATTGGCAGCTTTATTAATTATGAAAATCCACAAGCTCTTGATTTAATAGACAAGATGCTTGCTATAAATCCCAGCAAACGTATTACTGCTGACGAAGCCCTTGAACACCCTTACTTCTAATCAATCCGTGATGTATAAGAAGAAATAAAATTCAATGGTACAATCAACTTCGATTTCGAAACAGATTCTAAAATAACCATTGAAAGCTTGAGAAAATAGATCTTGGAAGAAGTCAACCACTTTAGATAAGTTAATAAGCTACCTCCCTTGAAAATACCCGATTTGCTTGCTCTTTGTGAAAAGCGTGGAAAAGAATTACAAGAAAAAGCAAATCTCCATAAAAAATGAAATGAAAGAATGTAGAAAGCAGCATACCTATCTACCTACCAACCAAACAAACACAACACAACCGATTTTTATTCTAGAATATCAAAATTAACTAAACCTATGACAGTTTTCATTTCTTTATGATAAACTAACTAACTTAAATTTCCAAATTATCATATATACATTCATTCATTCAGTCAGTCATTCATAATCATTATTATCTTTACATATATATACACTCTTTCCAAAATTATAAAAATGAATATTATAACAATTATTAATTATAAATACATTCAATAATTTGTTCGTTTTTTCATCCATAAATGTAGTTAGTAGTTCATTCAATCATTATATTTCATTTACAAATTTAGATTTCCTTTATTGTGGTCATATTTAACTTTTGTAAATACAATTTTTAAATATATAATCAATTAACTAATAAAAATTCAAAATTTCTCACTCATCTGAATTAATTCATAAGTATCTCAAAACAACCATCAATACATAAAATACCCAATTTAGTAGTTAACTCAAAAAATAATATAATCAGTTTCTAGTTTTTTCAAAAAGAGCATAAATATTTTTCTAATATATTTATTTATGTAAAGAAAGTCTTTGTAAAAAATTTAACAAAACGAAATGTAATATTTATATATGTATTTTTATTTTACTGACTCTTCAGCTTGGTAAGTTTAGAGATAATATTTTTTATTATTCCATGAATAGATTAAAATAGGTTGGTTTATAAAACAGTAAATTATCTCATTTTTATTATTTTTTAATATATGAAATAGTAGCAATTAATATTTAATTTTGGATTAAATTTTAAAAAAATAAGATTTATCAAACAAACAAATATTTAATAGCATATAATAAAATTTATAATTTTTTGCATAAATTATGCATTTAACTATTATATTAAACTGCTCAAATATTAAATTTTTATTACTGTATTTATTAACAATAAAAAAAAGAGAGTGAATTATCATATTATTTTATTTGAAAATCACTTTATGAATTTTAGCTTTTCAATATAAATATTGGAATTATTTATTTATACATTTAATATATTTTATGAAAATTAAGTCATTAAATTCAATATTTAATTTTATTTAAATGGTATTTAAATATTTTAATCGATGATAAAATATGTTTAAATTAGGGTAATTATTAAGATTTAATATAAAAAATACGATTTTAATTAAAGTGAGAACTACTTTAAATTTTATTTAAAATCGCTTTCTATTTCTTTAAAATATATTAAATATATATATAAGTTAAATAAATAAACTAATTGGCTTCTATTTATTTGCAAAACGTTCATAGCTCCTTCTTTTATTCTTGTTCTCTTTAGTGAACTTGGTTTTTTGAAGATTACCTTCTTTTTTTACATTTGTTGTATACTCTTTGTAGTATTAAATATTTTAAGATAATAAACATGAAGGTTATAAGAACAAGGGTAACTTAAAAAATTCCAAAAAATAAGATTAAGCTAATTATTAAAGATTAATCACTAAAATAATTATTATCTTCATAGATTACTTTAAAGGAATAGCACAATAAAATAATTATTCCAGATAGACATAGAATAGCTTCTCTATTGGTATGTTCTTTAAATTTAAAAGGTTTAAAATGCAGCAGCAAAATCAAATAAACTGATAGTATAATAATAGCCAAAAAACCAATTGAGTTGTTATTAGGAAAAACTAATGATGTATTTAAGATCAAAGATAGTTTTACTAGTTACCTCACAAACTCCCAATAGTAGTATGTAGCTTTATATTCATTATATAAACAACCAAATTTATTTAGTATTTGGTTCTCGAAAATATTTAATTTATTTTTGTTTAGCTAGATTAACAAAAAACCAAATAGTAACGGGATATATATTATTAACAGCGGTATTACTACAAAGTAAACAATTTTTAATCTTTCAGGATCATCACATTTTATAGTTAGATCTAAATTTGAAAAGCTTCCAATATTTTCAAACTCTGCACACACCAGACCATTAACAAGAACTTAAACAATTTAAAGATTAAAACTATATATTGAGTAAATTATCAACTAAAAAGTGAAACTCCTATCACTTATATATTTTTTAAAAAATGATTATTTTTTTATTTCCTCTTGATTCTTTTATTAAAAATTATCAGCTGCTTTATTTTCTATCTAAATATCTTGAATATCATTCTCTCTATTAATCTTAAGATTTTATTAGTGTATTATTGTTTCATCATTTTATTCTAAAGTGCTTTACAAAAAAATGGTTTAATTTACTCCTTGCTAATTTATCAATTTATTAGGAGCAATTTCATCTTGATTAGCTTATCCTTAGCCTTATAAAAAGCTTTCTTTAAGCATTAAATTTTAGTTTTTGTTTTTTTAATTGTTAAGCATTTTTTATTTTTTTTAAATTTAAAATATTTTAATTGTAGCCCATTTGATTGAGATGTAAGCAATGATAAAAAAAATTGGAATAACAGATTAAATTATCATTACCAAATAAGGAATACTAAAGAAATCTAAGTTTAATTAAATCAAAAAGCACTCATAGAAGTTAAAGATTCCACTTGAGATTGGAGTCCACACATATAGAGTAAATGTGAAAAAGTAACTTACTGAAGAAGGAGATGAAAAAAATGAGCAAATACTTATTATTTACATTAAAAAAAGTGAATATTTAAAATGAACTCCAGCACTTATTCTGACTTTTATGTCTTTATTTTTTTAAATTGATTTAAAACAAAGAAATAGTAACAAATCTAAAATTGCTACTAGAAATATTCCTGAAAATATAGAAATTACTGTCAAAATCAAGTTTTATTTAAAATTTTAGCACTAGCTACAAGAGAAAGAGTTACTTCTTGTGTATAAGATATCTGACCTAGTTTTTTTTCTGTCACATTCAAGACAAAGTGGCCCTACATGAGATTAGTAGCATTAGCTGTCATCAAACTTTGTTCCTCCATTGCAGTTCTGAGGAAGGAAAGAACATTTGATGGCTTGAATTTAGAAATCTGAATTATTTTTAGTATAATTGAATGAATTAATTGGCATATAGTAACCTTTTTTTAGTTTTGTTATATTTGCAAAACAAGATTCAAATTGTTAAGGAGGACATTTGGAACATTTTGTTTGATTTTTATTTAGACTTACCTGCAAGTTATTGCAATATTTAAAGTACTTGATTTGGTTATTTTCAATTTTTATTTATCCACTTTAGCTTTCTTGTTACTTTTAGAGGTATAAGTTCATGTAATTTCCATAAAGAATTAATTGTTGATTTATGGATTATTGGAAATATTATTCAACTGAAAATAAAAAATAAAAGTGATTAGTTTTGTTAAATGATAAATTATTAATTAATCTGAAACTATTAATTTAATGACTTTAGTAATAAAAAGTCAAAAATACAATATCATATTGTATTTCTTAAACTTAGAAAATTAAGCTTTAAATATTCTGATTAAAGCTATTTTAGATAAAATTAAGATTAAAATCTTAGTTAAATTTTATATTTATCTTTCTCAAGTCTTCATATCTTAGAATTTTATCGTCAGTAAATACAAGTTCTAATTCAACATAATACACTTAATTGATGTTTACGTCATTAAGATTTATTTATATCTGATTATAAAAATTTTGCTGTTTGAATTCTTTTGGTATAAGTTCAAATTCATCACCTAGTTATGGATTATATTCCCCAATACCTATGATATTGATGGATGATATTGGGAAAAAGATGTTGTCATCATAAAAAACAGATTTATTATTTTCAAATGCAACTCCAATCAGTTCTTAAGCACTTGTATTAATAATAACACCACCACCAATAAAAGCTTGAGAGTTTTAAATTTTAACATTCTAAAAATAGCACATACCTGCAGCTTGCAAAATTTAAAAATAAATTGCTCCACCTAGTTGTTATGATTAAGAGTTAGTTATAATAACATTGCTCATATTAATCTAAGAGCAAGTAATAAAAACAGTCCCACCTGAGCCTTTTGAATAGAAATCTTTGAAATCAGAATTTTCAATTTAAACTTAAATGGCTTCAATGTATGCGAATCCTCCTTGACCCTAGAATTTAATGCTTCTTGCTTAGACAGAATTTAAATTTAATTAAATTATTCCTTTCATCTAAAAAATACCTCCAAACTAACCTTAAATAGATGTTTAACTTAATTATATGGCATTTAAATCAGTAATATTCAGATGATTACATTGAAAAATTTATAATATTCCTCCTGGGCCTAGCTATACTAGTGATTACTCGTTTATGATAACACTGCTATTAAACAAATTGAGTTCTTATTGATTCATAAACTAAAATAGGCCATTTTAAGTTTTAACTATATTATTTGTTATCATTTAAATAGATAAAATTAAAATGCTATTTTAAATAAACATGAATGAATTTATTCCTTCATAGTCAGTGTTTTCTGATTTAAAATTAATTTTTACTAATTCATTTATGCCAAATTCATTTTAAATATATATTAAGCTATTTACGATGTAACTATCCTTGATACTAAAATTATTAATTATTAACTAAATTTAATTTTCTTCATATGTTACAGAATAAATGAGTAAGTATTGTTATCTAAAGATGCAATTTTATACAATCAAATTTTCTATATTGAAACTATTTCCTTGAGGAATTTAAATCATATTGTAAGGTTCCTAGTAGTTATTATACTAAATATTTTCCTCTATTAGACTATTTTAAAGATGCAAGTTTTAAATTTTTACACTGTAAAAATTAAAACAAAAGAAGACTTAACCTAACAAATTTTTACTAGTGATGTTTAAGTTTTCAATATTTAAATTAATGTTTGTTATGTCAAATAATACGATATTTCTAAGATATAGCTGTAGGCTGAGAAAAGACTTCAATTCTATTAAGATTTATCCTATTTTTTACTATAGCAATTAATTTTCACTAGATTAATATTAAATAGGCCTCAGTAGTTTTACTATTTAGTTTTTAGTAAAGAATTATTTAAAGTCAATTTTTATTTAAAGGTTTTTGATAGTGCACTAGGTATAAATTCTTAAACCTATTAAAGTAACAATACTTATTAATTCTTTTTCCTAGCTATAAATGAAAATATAGTTTTACACTATGGTATTTTTTAAATTCTCAATAGAAATAATTTATTTCTCAACATTTTCACTTTAAGATAAGAATCCATTCAAAGCAATAATTTTGATTGAGTTGATTGATAGATTTGAATTTTAAATAAACTAAATTAAGTTAGTATTTTTATCACTCTCTATTTATATTTCTATTTCTTATACTTATACTTTTTTATTCATGTAGATTTAAAGGAATTAGCCATTGCTATCACTACTATATGCAAATTTATCAAAAGTTATTCTTTTTATAATAATTTCTTTAAAATTTAAAAAAATTATTGATGTTTTAGTAGAATAATTTTAGATCTCTAAACTGAATTCAATATTTTGTTCATAATTTCCATCTAAAATTATTTAATTTGACTCTTTATCACACTAGAATTAAAATTTTTTTTACAAAAAAATATCTTCTAAGTATTAATCACATATAGTATCTACTTTTTCTTAACAATTTAAACTATTTATCAAAATAAATAGAGCAATTAAAAACTGATTAATAAAACTCTAATTCATTTTATATTTTGAGTATCTTTCTTAATTTACTTTTTCCTATTTTCCTTATTTATATTTTTCACTCAAAACTTAATTTTACTTCTGGAGATATTGAAATTTTATTAAATACTTAAAAATAAGTTTTTAAATTTAAGATGAAGAATGAATTAATTGAGTTTATTTCTATTTATATAAATACACCCATTTATCCTAATATTATTAAGCTTCAATTTATAGCTCAGCCAAAAATTCTTTAATTAGAACTAATAGGAATGAAAGTAAGAGAAGAAAGAGGTGAATAGCTGTTATCAAAGGCAAATCCAGATTTACCTATTCTTATATTTGATTTTGGAAATTTATTTAACAAAGTATTGTAAATAGTTTCAATTAAATTTAGGTGAACATGTAAAATATATATATTAAAATTTCTCATATAATATTTTACCATAACTATTTATTCGATTTGTTAAATATACATTTAAAATTTTAAATAATTATCTATCTTCTAAAACAAACAAATCTAATAGAAACTAAAATATATTTTAAAATCTAAGGTTCTATTTTGAGAAAATTGTAACCAAAATAAATAATCTAATAAAAAAATCTATTTAATTATGAAATTTTTTGCCCAAATATATTATCGTAAGTGATTTATTAATTCATAAGAAAATTTTTTATATTAAAATTCCACAAGAAAAATATGAAATTTATTCACTTATTTAATTAAACATTTTTGAGAAACTCTTGATTCGCTTTTATTTTATTTTCTCAGAGCAACTAAATGGCATAATTTTATCCATAATAAAAATTAGTTTAAATTAATACTATAAAGATTCTTAAAATTAAATTCCATTTAAATGATAATTATTAATATTGCTTAGCATAAAAAGAAATTATTTTTTTAAATTTATCCTTTTTAAAAATATAGTTTTTTACTAATTTTAGATTAAGATAAATTTATATACTAGTGAGTAATTTAAATGACCATAAAAAATTTTCTGATATGGTTTTTATTTATTTTTTAGAGACTGATTTAAAGTTCGATTCTTACATTAATTTTATTATTTTTTAAAAATATAAGAATTAATGAACAATTTATTTGAAATTCATTTAGTAAAGATTATAAAAAAGATATTTAAAAGCTAAATAAGGAATAAATAAATTAAAGACAATTAAAATATGCGATCTTTTCTAAAATTAACAAGTTAAATAATAATTAAATTGATACTATTGAGTTTATGCTGTTGCTTAGACTGTAATACATCCATTACTAGTTTATTTACAGCACAAAGTATAAATTTTAATTGTATTGAAGGTTAAATAATAATAACACCTTAGAATAATTAGGAAAAAATTTAAATAAATCTAGAGATAAAAAATATTGATATGGGTAATAATATGTAATAAATTATTTTTAAAGGTTTTAAGTTAATAAACTTTTAGCATTTGTCTTTTATTAACAATTAGTATATATTAAATAATCAAAAGTATGAATCTTAATAGCTGTTAGAATTTGATAATTGTGAATAAATTGTTGTAGAATATTTTTCCATAAAATAGGAAGCTAAATACAGCTTTTAGAGCACATTTCTTTTAATTAAAGACTCAAGTATAGCTATAAATTAAGGAAATATTTTATATGTATCTAATGATAATAAGTAATAAAATTTATATATAGATTTTATAAAAATATCAGATGCATAAAATACTGCTACTGCAGAGTTTAATAATATCAATTCTTTTATCTACCAAGAAAGTATGTATTCTTATCAAGTAAGAATAATTTATATTTAAGAAATTAAAAATATTAAGCTAAGCAATACCCGAATAATCATAGATTATAGCAATTAAAAGTGCTTAACATATCATTATAAACCAGCTATTTTATTTCTAACAGCTTTAAATATTCAAGGAAATTTTTAATTAAGAGATATCGAGGTCTATATTGAATCAAAATAAAGCCAACTACTGAATTCATAGTTTTTATACCTAAGTATCTTTTATATAAATTCTCAATCATTAGTGGTAGCAAATTTTAATTTAAGTATTAAAAATACATTCTAAGAAATTTTAGTGATAGAACAAGTTTAAGATGTCTAATTATTCAATTTCACTCTGACTGATACCTCAGTTTCTTAATTATAAAATTTTAATTTGAAGAACTCTTTCATAAATTTTAATCAATGTGATAAGATTCTAATTGAAAATATTACTATATCTAAAGTTTATGTTTAAAACTTTTAGTTCTTGAATTTCTAAGAAGATAATGAAATTTAAATTTAAAATGTTTATTTCGGATTTTTCGAATAGTAATTGCACTAAATAGAAGATAGCCTATATGAAAAAGAGCATACATAAAATGCGTGGGAAGGTCCATTAATATATTTTTATTCTGTAAATACAGTATTGGTATAAAATTTTAATATAAACGAAACAGAAATCAAAGGAGATCAATCTCTATTAAACTTTGAAAGCATTTAAACTGAAGAATAGTTTTAAAGTAAAGTAACCTTAGAAAATTTTAATATAATTCTAAATAGTGGGTATAATTATTTACATGGAAGTATTTTGTAATTAATAAATTTACAAATTATAAATCTTAATCAAATAAATATTAAGATTGTATCTAATCAAAATAATATTAATTTGAATAAAAGAGCTCTCTTTATTATGTTATCAGATGGTGAAGATCAGTTGAGCATTAATGAATTTTATGTTGAAGTATTAAATATTGATAAAAATCCTAATTTCCTTATTAACTCTTTAGGTGGTTCTATTTTTTTAATTTAAGGTTATGAAAGTTAAACTTTTGCTAATAAAATTACAGCTAAAAATGTAAGAAGCCTAAGTTCAGGAGGCTTTGGATAATTTTATTAATCTTCTATTTAAATTTAAAATAGCTTTTTTGAAAATTTGTCATCTAAAATAAATGGTGGAGCACTTGATTTAATAATAAAAAAAAGATTAATCGTTTAAGAAACTTAATTTATCAAATGTCAATCTGATTTATTTGGAGGTGCAATAAACATCTAAATTTTTTAAAAAAACAAAATTGATTACCATTTTTATCAAGTATAAATAAAAGAATGCTCATCTTTGATTGGAGGAGGCATTATTGGGCCTGGCATGATGCAAAATAGTGAAGGTATTTCCTTCTTCAATAATAGCGTTAGCATTTTCGGAAAAGATTACTGTAATCCTGTCAGTGATTGGAAAATTATAAAAATATTGTAATATAACGAGGAATTTTAAGACGAAAGTATTAGGGATATAAATATTCCTTTTAAAGAACAATATCAATACAAACGATTGTTCCCCAAAAAGCAAATTACTATAGAATAAGCTTAATCTATGTAAGCTTATTATATTGGATTATAGTTTTATATAGATGATAAACCGGTCTAAATACCTTCAAACTTTACAGATTTATAAAAGCTATCTTTATCAAGTTATCTAAATGGATAATTCTATAATTTCTTAGATTTTTTAAATTTGAGAAACAAAGATAGTACATTTTACTTTATGATTAAGACTCCTATTTTTTAGCAGTAGTTCGTATCTCTATTTAAAGAATCTAAAGAACCTATTGAAATAGTATTTATCTAAAGTGATGTATGTTAAGAAGGCTAAATACTCCAGGATGGTATATGTGTATTTTGTGGTTAAAACACTGTAACAGAGAGAGGTAGTACAGTAATCTAAGATAAATGCTTAGAATGCTAGGATACTTTAAAAATAAAAGACTGCTATGCATATAAATCTTTTTTAAATCCTGGATATATTAGATATAAAAACTATACGGTTAATACTAATCTCATACAAAAGTGCTCTTACTCTCCTTCTAATTGCTAAGGTGGTGAATATTTCGGAAACTAAAGCTGTTCACCATCTTATATAGGTCCAGAATGTCTTGAATGTGATTTTAACTATACAAGAAATAATTCATTTAACTGTTACAAGTGTGGAAGTAATTAATTCAATAAAACTTTCTTTATTATCTAATTCGGAGTCAGTTTGTTTTTTCAATGGTTAATTTACTGGATTATAAAGTAAGTAAATGATTAAAGAGTAAACTAACTAGAAGATAATTACGTAGAATTGTTATCATAGCAAAATATTTAGAATACAGAATTATTAAAGAATTAAAAATATGAGATTTTTGTTTACTTCAAGCTTTTAGTGTTTTATCTGAACATTCTCTATTTTAGTTCTTTTTATTAGAAGGACAATTAAATACTAGCTATTTTCTTTAGGTTTTAAGAAAGTATTTATAATCCATTTATTAGTTCTTATTTTAGTTATTTCAAATGTTTTCTCATGCAATAATATCCTGAATATTACAGTCCTTCTTAGCTGTAGATCATAATCCTTTCCTTAACACCTTTTATTTTAACATTTTAATTAATTATATCCAAATTACTTATGAGGTTGTTTAAATGGGTATTTTATGCAGCTAAAAGTTTATGCTTAAGAACATAGTTACAATATAAACTCATAGACTTATAAGATTATCAATTTCTTTTAATTCTTTTTTTGTTTAATATTTTTTACTTGGGCATTTAATCCTTAGAATATTTAGCACAAGGCATCTTTTGCTATGATTTTAACCTATATGGAAATTTTGCTATCAGTGATTTAAATATCTAATGCTATAACAGAGAACGAATTACATTAAGAAATTTTGTCTATATCCCATTAATAATCATTTATATAAGTATTCCCTTATCGCTTCTTTCCTTCCTTATAATCCAGAAAAAGAAAAAGTCTATTTGTTTAGATAAACCTTATTCTCAAATAATATTTTTTTGTCAAGAATACAAACATGATTTTTAACATTGGGAATTTATCAGACTTATAATAAGAATAGCTATTTTATTTTTTGTTTACTTGATAATTCCATAAAACAATATTGTAGCGTATCCAATTATTGGCACACTCTTAATATACCTTTGTGCTATCCTTAAAAGTAAACCCTACTAAAATAGTTCATATTTAAAAATAGAAAAATTGTTAGTAATAAGTGGTTTGTTATCCATTTTCGCATGTTTAGTTAACATAATTACTAATTAATATGCTAATGATTACTTTTTTCCCTTCTTAGTCTTAATTGCAAATACTTAAGCGTTTATCATGATTATCTACTTGTTATATAAAATGATTCATCCTATTTTCAAAAGTAATAGGTGATCATTAAGTATAATAAAATTAATATTTTAATTTTTAGTAAATTTATTTTAAAAATATCTGTATGTTCTTTATAAAATTAATAAATTAAACAATTCTAACCAGTTGTTGTGGAATTCGTTTATTTATTAAAAATAAAATAAAAATTATTTATTATGTTATTAAATTTAAAAATATTTTGTAATTAATAAAAGTAAAATTTTCAAATATTGATCAAATTATAATACTTTAACAATAATTTATTGTTAAATGTCAATTATTTTTTTTACTTTCTTGTCTACAATATCATACTTATAATAATACTTGAAACCTATTTTTATGCTTTTTTAAGTATTAAATAAAAAATTTTGAACTTTTTTTTCACTTTAAAATTGTTAAAAATTTACTTATTAAAATAATTAAAACGAATATTAACTAATTTTTACTTGATCATCATAATATTATGAAGGCTTTTCGATTTTAATGATTTCTTTTTTTTCTTAGTATATTTAAAATACCAATTATTACTAATTTAAAAAATTTAAATTCAATTTTAAAATTAAATCAGATATTTCTTTTCTATTAAAAATTATAAATCACAAATATGTTTAAAAGATTTAATATAATAAATATTGAAGATTCTGATGAATTTTAATAAAATTTAAATTAAAAAGAAATAAACAAAGAAAATAATAATAATTTTGAACAAATATTGTGTTTATTTTTATAATTATTTTATATTCTATTTTTTAAAAGATCAATTTTTTAATTAATTAAATAAAATTTTATTTAAAAAATTAAGTTTTTAAATACATGTTAATGTAATTTTAGATATAAACTAACTAAAATTTCTATTTAGCTTTTAATTAAAATTTAATAATATTTAAGACTTAAATATGAACTCTATAATCAATATTATAAAACCTCGAGAGGATTAGTTTCTTTGATAGCATTTTTACACATATCATCAAATTTATCTAAAGCTCTTTAGCTATCGAAAGTTTCTGGAGTTTTTTAAAGAGCTTCAAAAATAAAGAATTCTGCTAGCTTGTTTATCATAATAAGATTCATGGAAACTGTATTTGGAGAGTAGACATCTTTTCTCAATATCTAAAGCTCTCTAGGTTAAAACAGGGCCGCATCAATATAATCTACATGCTCTGTATTCTTCATTCTCAAAGCTAGAAGTAACTTTTTAGTGTTAGTGTTATTGGATAGCCATTTTGATAAACCTTCTTTTTATTTATACCAGCCAAAATACTTATTAAAATTGTCAGAGGTTAAAATCAAAAAGGGTTTGTTAACTTGCTTTTCAATTAAAGGTTTGAATGAAGGCAAATCAAAAATGCTCATGACAGGATCAAGTGCGATTGTTGCAAAAATTCTGTCATCATCTAAACCGCACAAAACAGCTGTTTAACCTCCATATGAATGTCCACAAATAATTGCTTTATCATTTAATTAGAAAGAGTGAGATTTTTAAATTTGTTCTGAATTTTTGAATAATTTTGCTAGTTTATTCTTATCAAAAGCAAAATCCAATACTTACTTGACCTACTCTTTTCTACGAATCACTGCTTAATGCATAGTGTTAACAAAATCTAATTCCTTTGGAGGTAAAGATACTTTTTCAAGATAATCTTCATCTTAATGCTACAATGAAATTACTATACATCCTTTGGAAGCTAGGTCTTTGCAAAAACTTGCTTAATAGTTTCTATTAGAGCTTAAACCATGAGAATAAACAACTATTGGCATTTTTGAGTTTAAAATCTTTAGATTTGCGTTATTGATTACTCCCATCAGTTTTTTAACCATAACTTAACCAGATAGTTTTATGAGCCATTTAGGAGGAGTAATTCTGATGCCTAACTATCTTTTAAAGATAAAGTGAAGAGTATCAAAGTAATTTGAATATGGCATATAACTCACATCTGAGTTCTTTGTATACTTTTCATCTGTAGGGTAAAACACTGAAACTTGTGTACCAGATATTTCTTTAGAGACAAAGCCTATATTTTTAAATGTTCCAGTGGTTAATAATTATCTCAATACAGGAAAAGCGTAATAAACGATCATAGACAATAGAACGAAGGTAAGACCCACCATCATATTGTAGGATTTATAATTGTAAGAAATAATGTCATATTCTTAAAAAACTATACAAATTTCTGCAAGAATAACAGTTATAACATTAATTCTAATTCCATCTATCCTATAATAGCCTACAAAACAAATTAAAAAAGCCCATACTGATAAAAAGTAGTAGTCATCCAAAAACTTCAACCATGGGATATCATTTATAACCTTAGGTTCTGACAATTTAAAGATGCTCAACATCTAATTTGCAATTAAGATGAATTCAAAACCTCTTAATTCTTTATCTTTCATTTTTATTTATGAAGAAACAAATGTTGTTAGATCGATTAAATATTAATTAATTATTTTAAAATAAATTAGAAAAAAATCTGTATCTTTTTTTCTGTTTTCTTTTATTAGAACTATTCATCAAAAACTCAATAAAATATTAAATCTGATATGATGTTGATTTTTGAGTAACAACAAAAAATGTGTCCACTAAATAAATGCATATCAAAAAAATTAATAATTTTCTTTAAAAAAAAATTCTTGAATTTTCTTGTTATTAAATAATATTTTAAAACTCAAAAATAAAAAACAATATTGAGATTTAAAATAAATTTGAAATTCATCAAAATTTATAAATATCATATAAAACTTGGCAAGAGATATTTAAATGCTTTTATTTAACATTTTTATTAAAATCAAAAAGATAATTTAATATACATTCATAAATATTTTTATTTTGAAAAATTACTAGTATCAAAATATTTAATTATTTAACATAGATGACTAATGGTTTTCAATTCTCATTATCTATTATATAGATACATGCAGAAATTTATTTAGTTAAAATTAAAAAATTATAAAACTTTGAGATTTAAAAAAATTTTGTAGTTCATCATAATTCATATATATCATATAAAACATGGCAAGGATTATTTAGCAGCTTTAATTTAATATTTTTATTAAATACAATAAGCTAATTTAATATAGATTGATAAATCTTTTCATTTTGAAAAACATGATAATATTTATCTTTATCATAGAATGTTATTCTACAATTAGAAAATTGATAAAATACATTCATATAGAATTAAATAAATTCTATTCCTAATAAGTATTCACCTTAATTTGTAAATTTTATTTCATTAATTTATAAGAAAAATTTGGTTTCAATCATGGATTTACAAATTATTTCAAAGAACTAAAATTCCATAAATGATATCTAAATTTGAAAAATTTGTTGCTTTTATTTTATTTCAAATGTGTTTATGTTTTAACCATTTTTAACTTCAATTTAGAACTTCCTTTTATTTTCTGAAAATATTTTATCGAAGATTTACTAAATAAAATCATATTGGCAATCTTAAATAAAGTAATTGATATTAGTTTGATGTTTTTAAAAAGTTGTATAATTATCCACTACTTCCAACAGGTTTTTATTTTATATATCTTGAGGAGTGATTAATATTTCTTTAATATGAGTACCATACTTAATGAACTTAATCCAATTTTTGATAATTTATATTATGCTTGGAATATATAACAAAAATAAGAAAAAAATAGTTTATCTTAGACTTTTCAGCTACTCTTAATCATAAAAATAGAAATTAATAACAAGCATCACTACTATCTAACAAACTGAAATAAAAGGGAAAATTCTCTTAATAGATATGTCTTTGTTGTTGAAAAACTTGCTAACTTTTTTATCTCTCAGCTTTATTTAATTATAACCCCCTATTTGAGAAGTAATTATATCATCCATAATATCACTACTTTAATATTTTTGTAAATAAATTCCTTCTATAATAATAAATAACAAATATATTATTCCTACTAAATAGTTTTTAAGACAGGAGATCATTAATGTGATGTTTAAAAAGCATCCTATTGCTATTTCAGTAGATTATATTAATATTATTAAATTACGATTATAATGAAAATATTTTTTTTAGTTAAAGAGACTGATATCAGCAAAGAATCCAAGTAAGATTGTAAATAAAAAGTTCAACTTATCATTATTATGCATAACTACATAATAGATTTAGAGAATACAAGAAATATGATGAATAAAGAATTCAATTTCTCTAAAGAAAACAAAATGTTCTGTTATCACTGCAGGGGTAACTCCAATTAAAGTAAGACAAAAGTCTTATTCACTTGATTAATCTATTAACCTATGATCAAACATAATCATCCACCATTTTTTAAAAACAATCAGCATTCCCATTATTATTGGAAGAAGTATTAATCCATTAAAGAAAATTAAATAAGCAATATTAAATATCATTAGAATTTCTGTTGCCTACTAAAGTCCAATAAAAAAAGCTACCCAATCTCTCTTCTACTTGGTCAAATCATTAGAATCATATTAACGATTACCCATTTTTATAAAACTTTTAAACAGCTTGTAACTTTAAAAAATTAATTTTTGAAATATAATTATAGAAAACGTAAAGTTTTTAATTATACTATTCAGGTGTTTTTTGCTTAAATTAATAATCAATAAAGATATTTTTTATCTTTTACATCTCAACAAATTATTTGAATAACTTAAGATTAAAATCAAGATTAAGGCTATAAAATAGTATTCATAAAATAAGATATTTTATAACTTGTTAAATAACAAAAAAGATTGTAAAATATTTCAAAATCTAATTTAAAAAAAATAGATTATATTTAAACGATTAAAATGGATTTTAGTTAAAAAATAATAAATATTATTTATAATAAATAACTATTTTTTAAATATTAATTTATTTATTTAACCATTTTAAATTTAGATATTAAATCTCGAAAATAATGACCAGCTTTAACATAGAATAAAACTTTCATTAAAAAAGCTAATTCTATCAATATTTTGATAATCAAAACTAAAGAATTTTATTAAAATAGACACAAAATTTTTATGAAAATATCATAAATATGTATTTAACATGTATGAAATATATTTATTTATTTGTTATTAAATTTGTTGACTAATTGCCTTTTAATTGAGTTAAACAATGAAACCAGCGTAAGTAATAAGTTTTTGTATTGAGTATTATTTTTTAAAAATTGTTAAAATTGTTTAAATAATGTATCATGATTATTAATGGTATTATGATAAAAACCTTAGTTTAATTTTTATTCAATTCATAAATTAAATTTTTAATTGATTTAATTTGAAGACTTTAATGAAAATAATTTTTTAAAATCACAAACCTTATTTAAATTAGTTTAATGATATATTTTGTTTTCTCTATAAAGTATTCTTTAATATAAATTAAAAATGATAATATTTTTGAAAATACAAAACATCTCAAATTTTAAAAATTTATAAATTCTAAAAATAGTTAATAATCTCATCACTGTATTAAATTAGATAAAAAAAGTAATAATAATAACAAAATTCAAAAATGAAATAAGCTAATTAAATGTAAAAAAAATTAATGTATTTTTATTATCATAAAAGAAAATTAATATAATGAGATAAAATTATAAAATCATTTCATGTCAAATTAAGCTCATTCTAAAATAACTTGAACATTTGTTTGTAATTATAAATTTTCAATATCAGTCAATTGAAGAATTTTTCAAAAAGATATTTAGTATTAATAATTTAGTAATCTTATTTATATTTTTATATTAATTTAAAAAATATAATCGAAAAAAAATAGTTTTTAGATGATAGATTACAAAATATTGCAATCTAAAAATAGATTACTCATTTACTTTTAGATTATATGAAATTAAAATATATTTTGTTCCTTTCTTTTAAATTTAAAAAATAAATGTTCTTTTGAGCATACAAAATTATTATTTGTAAACCACATAAGTTTTTTCTAAACCAAAATTAAACCATAACATAAGTTATACAGCAGACTACTGATAAAAAATTTAAATAAATTGAATTGAAACAAATAAAATGTTATTCAATTAGGAATAATTAATGATAAATTTTAGAACTATTTCGAGAGTTAATCTTAATTTAAAACTTTCTAAAAAGAAGCATTCAATGATTAAAGCTTATTAACCATCTATTATAATACACTAAAATCATGATTACCATAACCAACAAACTGTATCTCTTTTATAAATTTACTTTACATTAACATTTGATTTATTTCAAAATTAGGAATTCCAGCAACCCCATCAGACAAAAAAAATATTATTGTATTTTCAATGTAATCTTTACTTCTCTAGTGATTTAATAATTGTAATATTTGATTAAAAATAATAGAATAGTTAGTGCCCCCTCCATGATTATTTATAGGTATTTTATTAAAAATTTATTAGCTTATTGTTTCAAACAGAGTATGATTAAAAACTTTATCATCAAATCCTATTAAAGAGCAAACATCCTAAACACTTTTTTCATATCTAAGATTAATAAAAATTTATAGCTAATTTCTAAGATCCTGCCAATTTTTACCATTCATGCTTCCACTTTCATCAAAAGCTATTATAAAATGTATAGGTTTAATTTATGATTTACATTTCTCTATTATTTAAGGTGTACATATCTCTTCATACTTAATATTATGATTTTAGCAAATTTTTTTACCAATTAATGACCAAAGTTTTTACCAAAATTATCTAAATATTTCTCTTTTTTTTGATGAATTTCCTTGATTCCAATCCCATTAATCATGAATTTCTTTGAAATTACCCCATTTTAATAATTAACCTTAGTATTTAACTGATGTTTCATCTTAGTAATCTTAGCATGTTATTAGTGCTGGTATATTTTCTTTTTCAATTTTTACTCCATTAAAGGCTGCAAATCTATGTCCACATTTTATAGTGTGCTTATTTATTCCTTTACCTCTTGGCTCTTAATTATATTTCCAGTGATCTTAATCGCAAACTTAAGCACAACAAGGACATTTAAAATCGCAAGTTAAATAATCATTTATAGTTGAAAATTCCTTTTTAATATCTATTGTTTGAAATTTATTTATATTTTCAAACATTTTTTCTTTCATAATTATTTCTTCAAGTTAATTAGAAAATATTTCTATAGATTTAATTTGCATTTAATTAAAAAAGCTTTAATTTTAATTAATGAACTAAATGAGAAGATTTTAAGCTTCTAAACAATTTATTTGTAAATATTATGGTCTTTGGAGATCTACTATTATTTAAGTACCATTTATTTCTATTTCTTTTTCTTCATTTGATAAAATTTAAAAAATGAACTTTTAAAAAGCAATGTGTGATTATTAAATACTTGGTAAGCCTTTTGGTTATTTTATAAATATTTAGCTGGCAATTTAACCTTTTTTATCTTGTGTATCAAATAAAAAATTAGTTTTTATATTTTGGAGACTTTTTAATATAATTTCAACTTAATTTATTAATTTTTTTTTGTACTAGTCTAATTTCTACTAAATTTGTTCTAAATATTATTAAGATAATTATGTAGCTTTTTAAAATATTATTTTGTTTGGATCTTAAATATAATTGTAAGCTTCTTCCTCAGTTATATTGAAAAATTAAGATTAAATTTATTTTATTAATTTTTTTTTACTTAATTAATCTTGATATTCTTTTAATGACTGATCAATAATAGAATTAGAAATTTTTTAAAACATATTTTAGCAAAAGTTAAATATGTTGATTTAGAATTATATAGCTGATTATTTATCAATTATTTAGTCTTTTTATGCATATTCTAAAAAGTAATTTTAATAGCTTGATTTACTTGATTCAAATTATTTAATAGGATGATTATTCAATAACTCTTTATTTTACATGTCTTATTCATATAGTTATTATATTGCTAGCATATTTAGTCTATTTTCTGCTTGTGCTGATAATTCTAATTCAAAAATATTTAAATTTTAATTTGCTTCCTATATATTCTTTTATATTATGCTTGCAATTTTTGAAATTAATTCTTTGTCAATTTTAGATATTTTTTAATTATTGATATTTTATTTAATTTAATTATTTATGTTTTGAATATATATTTTAAAATTTAATATAATTGAACAATCTAAATTCTTTAGTTGCTATTTCAACCATGAAATAAAACAATTATAACTTGAGTTATTAACTTTTAAGTAATTGCACTAAGAAAACTTTTCTAATTCATTTTTCCTTTTGTCATAAGGTGTTGTCCAAAAAGCAAAATAGTCATACCATTTTTTATAATGATCAGATAAATATTTACTTTCATTCTATTTCATTTTATTTAACTCATCTTGAATAGATATATCTTAATCACTCTTTTTTAAATTATACTAAATTTCACAGTAATCTCCTATGTTAGAAAAATCTATGTAATCTGTAGGTTTTGAAAAATCACTGTATTAACTGTATATAAAACTTTTATCTATTATTATTCCATAATACTCTTTTTGCTTATTTAACAGTTGATCTACTTCCTTAGCATCTAACATAAATTTCTATTTTTAAACATTTTAAGTATTAACTGTATATTTATTGTAATGGACTCGTTAAAAACTTTAAATTTATTAATATTATTAAACTTAACATCCAATATCTTGGAAAGTTATCTATTAAATTTAGCAAAATTATAATCTAATGCAAAATATTTGATAAATCTTATATAATAGCTTAGATTAAATCAAAGGATAATTTAGATCTTATGCTATTTAATCAAATTATTAGTTTTTATAGGCCTTTTTTTTAAAGCAAACTAATCCGAAACCTATTTTTGTGATTTCATCTATATCTTTTTCATCATCATAATTTATTTTGGGTTAATAGTTTAAGCTATCTGGCAAATATAATTTATAGTTTGATTAAATAAACTAAAATGATTAATTTTTATTTTATTGTTAATTAGAATACTTTTTTTTAATTTATTCTATTTCATCACTAAAAATTGTATTAAAAATACTTATTTACTATTCTTTACTTTTATCTGTTTATTCTTTTGCCAATGATAAAATTTTTTCAGTAGCCAATTAAATTAATTAACCCTATTCATTTAATTATTTATCCTAGTAAATATTATTTATATGATTATCTTTTTAGATCTAAATCTACTAATTTAAGTAATTAATATTTTATATTATAATTTCTTGCTATATCTTGTCTTTAAATTCAAGATAAATATTTTACTTGATTTGATCTTCTAAATAATCAAAATGATCATTTATTATATTTTATAAATTTGAATTTTCATTTTATTATTTAGAATCTTAATAAATATCACTTAAACTTTTTGTAAATCTTTCATCCATCATTTGATTAATCATTTTTTTAATAAATTATTTAACTTGCTAATCGTTTTATTTATGCAACACATCTTTAAATGCTGTCAAATCTGAGTTTTACTTAATTGTTTTATAAATATTTTTCATTAATTTTAATAGTTCTGGAATACTCTTTACTATTTTAAAAGATTTTTGCTATTCTTATTAAGAAAGATATATAAGCTTTTAAATTATTTTATCACCTAAATTTTAAACTCCTTCCACAAATGTTATCTGAGTTTCTAAATAATTCCAATTTTATTACTATTATCCTAGATCTATGTATTTATAAGAAAATGCAGTAGGTAAATTTGATGCATTTTCATGGTTTATTTCAATATGATCAGATATTTTAGCATTTTATTCAAATGATTTTAATGCTTTATTTATTGCAACTTTATTATTTTCATTATTTGGATCAGCTTTTTAATTAAAAACAATTTCTACTACTCTTTTTGGTATTTAATTTGCTTTTAAGTCGCTTGAAACTTCAACACAAAGTTCTAATATTTTAGTCATTTCAGGAGTTAGTTGATCTTTCACATTAATGATTAAAAATTAGCTCACGGATAAACAAAATAAAGTTAGCATTCTATCATAATCAGGGTCGTCTTTTTCTTAAGATAAAAGACCTTCTGAGTCGATTACTAGGATATAATCGAATTCAGGTATTTTTGATTTTACAAGTGTACCATAGATTCCTCTTGTGCATCTTCCATCACTTACATAAAAATCACAACCCAAGAAATAGTTCAGCAAAGTTGATTTACCAGAATTTTATGGACCTATAATGCTGATGATGCAAAATTTTTTGTCAGTGAAATAATTCTGCTCAAAACATTTTTATAAAAAATCAAATGGATAGTAAAATGTTTCTCCATCTATAATTTCAAAAGGAAATCCATTATATATAAGTGTTGCATATGCCTCTATTAATTGATTATTTTTTGAATATGTAGGATGCTTTTTCCACAATTAGATGATTTCTCGCCAAAATAGTTCAATAGATATTTAGTTATCTAAAATTTACTAATCTAATTATTACATTTTTTAAATTTAATCTTTTTCTTTAGAAGCAATAAGATTTCTTTTTTCTTGTTTTAGTTAACCAACCCTTTCATAGTTTATATCCTTAAGTTTTTAGATAAAGAAAAGCATGTTGTGATATAGATTTTATCTCTTACAAATAATTGCTTCAAAAAGTTTAATAGCTTAACTTCTTTGATTTTCATCTGTTATTTTAAGGTTACTGTATTCCTATTTGTATATTTCAAATTATTTTCCTCTTTCTTATATTTCTTAGCAAGTACTATTCTTAAATTTTCTATCGCTATATTCCATTAAAGTTTTTTTGTACTTAGAAAAAGCACTGTAAACATAAAATAATTTTCTTTCCTGAATCTCATCACTCTACTAAATTTTATCACAAATTTAATTTACATTTTAAAATGTTTAGTACATTAATTGATTATTTGTTTAATCTTAGTTTTTTATTTGACTTAAGCTATTCTCTTAGGGAAAAAAATTTTCTATAAATAAGTTTAAAGAGCTTTAATGGAATTTTTCTCTATTTATTAAATTATCTAATGTTATCCTTGATTTATTTAAATGATATTTTTTTTTCTCTTCATCTATTAATTTAAGATTTGGTAAAGTAAGCAAATTATATTTTTCATAGTTGACTATAATTTCATTTTATATTTGAGAATTTTTAATATAACTAGACCAAGACTAGCTATTTCCTTCAAAATCACGAACTAAAATACAATATTTTTTATTATTTTTTTCGAGTATTTTGATAATTCTTTCAAGATCACTCATTTTATTATTCTATATTTAGCTTATATTAACCTGCAAGATGTAATAAACAAAGAAACCTAAAATATATTATACATCTAATAAAGAAGCATCTCCATGGAAATCAGCAACAAAATACTTTCTTTTGTTTTGTTAAAATATGTGGTTAGATTAGATATCAGCACTTTATATAAAGCTGTATGAATCATCACTTATTGCAAAATTAGTAGCAAATAGATCATTTAATAGTGAAGATTTTCCTTTTTAATATCCGATTCCTAATGAAGCTACAACAAAATCTTATTGTTTTAATAACCAAAAGCTTTAATATTGAAGTTATTACTAGAATTTATACTCATTTTCTTTTATTTTAATTAATTTAGTTCTTAAAAGAGGAACTGGATTTGCAAAACCTAACATTAATGTTAACTTAAACTAAGCTTAACTATTAGAATATTCCATAAGATATTCAAAAACAATTTTTTTGTTTATTATAAATCTATTTTACTTAGATTGATTATTTATTAAGTGTTCTTATAGTTTTTAAAATACTATGTCTAGATTTTAATTTCTTTTTGACAAATATATAATAAGGTCATAGAGCATGGAAGAGAATTTTGGATCTTAGTTTGTGTATAAATCTGCAATATCTTTAATCCATGTTTCTACTTGAGTGGCTTTTTATGAAGAATTATGATACTCTAGCAATTAATTTAAATCAATACATTTATCTATTTTGAAAATAGTGTCTCTTTGATTTTATATTGAAAGTTAACTTTCAAAATCAAAATAAAATTTTATAGATTAATCCTCTAACTCATAGAGATTTCTACCATATATATTCTACAAAAATTTGCATTTAGACAATTTTTAATCAATATCCTTTCCAAAGTTTATTCTTTATTCGTTTAATTAAGAAATAAATACCAAGCCAGTTTTATGAATTTATTTTGATAAGGAGTCAAGTTGATCCTCATTTATTTGAAAACTTGATAATTATTTTCTGAGAACAAATTGAATGAGTTCAATTTTTTTTTCTTTTTCTGAACAAGCAAATTACAAGAGTTGAATATAGTATTGATCAATATTCTCAAAATCTTTTACATTTGAAATATTCTAGTCAATTTATAATAAATTGATTAATGATTAATATTTGCTTGTAGATAATGTTTTTAAACCTTTAGTTTATACGTCCACTAAAAATTAAAAGGTTTAGCTAAAATAGAGTTATTAACAATATTTTGGCATATTAATTTCAACAAGAAGAAGAGATTTAAAATACAAACTATTAAACTAGTTTTCTTAGAATATTTGCTCTAAGATTTAAAAATATTCAAGGGTTTTATCTATTTAATATTTTTCAACAAGCTTTTAGAGTTACTTTGTAGAATTATCTTAATTGATAATTTTTTTTATAATAAATTTATCATTAAATACAGCTTCGTTTGATTTAAATAATTCGTGAAGATTTTTCTTTAAACTTAAAGAAAAAATTTACTCAATATATTTTCTGATAAATGCATTTGATGAAATCTATTACTCTATTAACTTGAATTTTTCAATGTTATTTTTAATTTCTTCTTAGTATTGTTGAACTTTGATAAAATACTAATCTACAATTAATTTACTTTCCTAATCTGAAATTAAAAAGTCAATTAGTTTAAAATATTTTTAGCAAACTTAAAAGGTTTTTTAATTCAAGAATGGTAATTCCTTGTGTATATCAAATATTTTATCTTCAATTATTCTATTTTGAAAGTTATATTTTTTGTAAAGACTGGATTAGAACCCCTCGATTCTCATTTATTAAATCATTTGTTAAATTTCCTCATCATTAAGAGATTCTTTAAATAAAGGTATTTACTCTTATATTTTCTTTATTATTTAGCTGTTGTTTTTAGAATTTTGTTAATCCTTAATTATTTCACTAATTAATTCCATAGTTTTATTAACATGACATTGAGAAACAATGTATTCACTTATGTGCTCCTCAATACTTTATGATGGTAAATTTAAAAGTAATAATTTAGCAAGCTCTTCAATAAAACTATTATAAATATCAATTTTTTTAGGAGCATACTCACCTGGTTTGAGTTTTTACTTTAACTATGTAATAATTTCTTCTTATTCTTTTGATTTTTATGATATTTTTCTTTAATTTTCTTCATCATTTTATTTTGTTTCATTTGTTTAAGTAAAGACTTTATCTTCAGGCTTTGCTTTATTATCATATAAGACATTTTAATTTTTTGTATTTATATCATTAACATTTGTTTATTGTGTTGCTTCATTTTTTTAGAGTTCCTGTTAATTATTTAAATTCTTGTTGTTAATAAATGAAATAATTTGTTTATCTATTTATGATTTATCATTATTCTCAGAGGGAGTCTAAGTTTGATTGATTGACCTTTGGCTTTTTAGATTCTAATTTTCCTCAATAGGTTTTTATAAATTTTCTGATGGTCGATTTCCTTATTTAATAGATTGAATTTTTTAATATATATTAACCATTTCTGATAATTTAGATTCTGAGTATTCTTTATGAATTATTTTTTTAGAATTTTAAGAGAGCCCTTTCACTTACTAAATATCTTAAAATTAATTATTAAGGATTTAGTCTTAATATTAATCAAATATTTTATATGGATCACTTTCATAATCAGTATCATCTTCTATCAATTCTTAGAATTTTTTTTCATTTGAGAATCTAATAAATTCTTATTTAATTTAAACTTAATCTTAAGCAATATTTTTGGGATCAGACATATATTCTTAAATATAATTGTTAATACTACTTGCATTAAACGCTCTAACATACTCTTTTGCTAGCTTCTATCCCAATTATTTTATACAATCTATATTTTGTGCATTACAATTTAATATCGTTTCTAAGTTTTAAATAAAAATTTCAAACTCAGAAATTTAAATACCAGCTTTTATTTTCAAGTTGTTTACTAAATTTTATTGTTAACTAATGTAATAAAAACATTTTTAAATTTTGAATATGCTTATTGTTTAAGCATCATTTTGATTTATTTAATGTACTTCATTAATATTTTCTTTAGCAATTTGTTAACACTCTTCATTACAGTTTAGGCTGTTTTACGAGTTAAAATCTTTCTTTTCAATTTTGATTATGCTACTATTTAAATAATCCTGTAGTCTTGTTTCTTTTTTTTGGTCTATTATTTCTACTTAATCATCTTAAGCAAGTTATTGGTTTTTATCTTACTAAGTTTCACTCATAAGTATAAGTTATTATTTTTGATTACTATCTATAAATTAAAGTTTTAATTATTTTTTATTTATTGTTAATGCGATTTAGTTTTTATCAGTTTATAAAAATACCTATTGTGGTAATAAAAATTTATTTTATAAAACACTTTTATATTGATAGAAAATATAATCTTTATTTTTAAAAAATACAATTTAATAATTTTTGTTAATTATATTACCCAATCTTTCTAATTTAGATATCAGCTAACCCCATCAAACCGAAATAAATTATAGGCTACCATGAAATATTGGTCCTTTGAATAATACTAATGAGGATCAAACTATTGAGGAATTATAATATGCGCTTAATTATATATTTAGAATATACAATTCACTCACTTAAAAGTTTAAAAATAGTTAACTGAAATTTAAAAAATAAAACTAATAAAAGTCAGAGTAATATAACTTACTTAGTTATTGATTCTATTTAAATGCATGATCTGATATGAGTTAATTGTTCATATATCAATCAAATATATATAAAAAGTTAAAATAATGATGTATTAATAATAATTCATTGCTAGCTAATTAAATACTATTCTTATAAATTTCTAAATCAAAAAAACACATTTAAATAAAATACTTTTATTTTCAACATATAAATAATCAATATAACTATTTTAATGGATCGCTTCAAATGAATAATGCTAATGAGGATCAAAGTAGTGAGGAAATATAATATGTATATAATTATATATAAAAAATATACAATTCACTTAAAAGTTTAAAAATAGTTAACTTAAATTTAAAAATGAAAACTAACAAAAGTCTGAGTAATATAAATTACTTAATTATCAATTCTGTTTAAGAATTTGATCTGATAAAAGCTAATTGTTCATATATCAATCAACATATTTAAAAATGTTTAAATAATGATGTATTAATAATGCTGCATCATAATATAAATAAATACTATTTTTAAAATATTCTAAATTAAATGAAAGCATTTAAATAAAACACTTTTATTTGCAACTTTTAAAATAATCAATATGACTACTTTGACACATCAATATATAATTTACTCTCTTAATAATATAAATATTCAATCAAATATTAAAATTATTATTTTAAATGTAATAGATTTTTACTTTTTTAAATAATATTTCATAATTTAAAAATAATTATCTACACTATACAAAACACAATTTAAAAAATATTATTTTTGATTAGGTAGCCCTCTTTTCTGAGCTTTTATTAGCTTACATAATATAAAAAAGATTAAAAGCTTTATCTTGCTTGAGATTTTAATTATTCAATTACATTATTTACCTTAAAATTCAACTATATAAAGTTTTATTAATTCTTTAAAATAATTTCCTTATTTTAGTTTAACTGATTGATTATAATTAAGTGATATTACATATTTATATTCATATAGAGAATATTAATATCAATAATATTATATAAACCTTAAAATTTTACAAATAATAATATCAATATATAATTTTCTTTTTTCATTTAAAACAAAAAAATAGAAAATCAATAAATACAATTATTTGAATTTTTTTAAATAAGTTTCCTCTCTGATCATAATTATATTGAGTTAGATTTTAAATAACTATTTTAAAATGATAAATGTAAATATTAATATTTTTAATGATATTTCATATTTTAAAAACTTTAACATGTACCTATCAATATTAAATAAAAAATATATCTTTGATGAGGTTTCTGTTTTAAATGAGTTTTTATTTGAGTAAGTTTTCATACAAATTTACAAAAAGATAGTATTATAAACCATATTATTACATTTTACAAAATTAATATTTTGGCTATTTTTTGCTAATTATTTTACAATATTAGATCTATGGTTCTCGTAAGAATAATAATAATAATAAGGATTGAAATGCTGAGGAATTACAGTATCTTCATAATTTTAATGTAAGAATATTTATATCACTTAAAAATTTTAAAATGCTTAACTCCAATTTAAACAGAAAACTATTAAAAATCTGAATGATATAACTTACTTAATTATAGATTCAGTTTCAAAGTAGTATTATTTGATATAAGTTAGTTATTCATATAAAAATAAAAATATTTAAAAAAGTTAAAATATTCTTGAATTAATAATACTGATTTATTAGAAAATTAAATATTATTTAACAAAATTTTGATACAAAAAAAATCATTCAAATTAAATACTTTTACTTATTTCAACATTAAATTTTAAAATTATTATTTTAAATGGTGTAGATTCTTACTTTCTTCAATAATATTCTATTATTTTAAACAAGTTATCTTTAATCTAGAAAAGAAATTAATAACATCTCTTATCTGAGCTTTTATTAATTTATATAATATAAAATGATTTTATCTTGCTTGAGGATTTCAATATTCAATTACTTTATTTAGCTTAAGATATAAATAAATAAATTTCTGTTAATATTTAAAAAAATTCGCTTATTAATCTTACATATTCAAACTATTATAAAGAATAGACATTTTTAAATTTTACAAATAAAAAAACCCTTTAATTATTTTCTTTTTTTTTCCAGAATTTAAAAAAACCAAACAGATAATTAATAATACAATTATTTGAATTTCTTTTTTATGAATTTTCTCTCTTATCATAAATATAAGAAGTTAAATTTTTAAACAATTATTTTTAATGAATAAATTTAAATATTTAGCATTTTTAAATAGCTTAATATTTTGAAAAAATAACTAGTGCCCTACATAAAAAAAATAAAAATATAATAATTTTTTTAAGTTTTTTGAAAATTTTTCATCCATCATCTCATTAATCACTTTTTTAATAAATTATTTCACTTTTAAGTCATTTTATTTCTGCAAAATATCTTTATAAGCTATTAAATCTGTGTTTTATTTAATTGTTTCATAAATATCTTTCATTAATTTTAATAGTTCTGGAATGGTTTTGACTATTTTAAATGTTTTTTGTTACTCTTATTAATAAAAATATATGAGCTTTTAAATAATTTTATCTCCTCAATTTTAAACTCCTTCCTCAAATGTTATCTGAGTTTCTAAATAACTCCAGTTTTACTATTATTATTCAAGATCTATATATTTATAGGAAAATGCCAAAGGTAAATTTGATTGTTTTCATGGCCTATTGTAGTTAATCTAATTTTTACATTTTTTTATTATATAGTTTTTTTTAAATTATTAGTTTATATTTTTCTTCTTTTAGATAAATAACCCTTTTACTGTTCATATCTTTTAGTTTTTAAATAAAGAAAAGCATATTATGATATAGGTTTTTAAGTATCTAAAATTAAGATATAAAAATATTTAATAGCTATAGTTCTTTCATTATCATCATTTATTTTAAGGTTATTATATTTATTTTAGTATTTTTCAAATATCTTACTTCTTTCTCATATTTCGAACTCGCTACTATTCTTAAATTTTCTATCACTATACTCTATTAAAGTTTTTTAGTATTCTGAAAAAAATTTGTAAAAATATAATAATTTTCTACCCTTAATATCATCCATCTCTTAAATATTATCTCAAACTTGATTTACTTTTGAAAATGTTTAGTACATTACTATCTTATTTATCTCATCTTATTTTTTATTTTATTTTAGAAATTGCCTAAAGAAAAAATCTTTCAACAAATAAGTTTAAAGAGCTTTGGTGAGATGGTTTTCTATTTATTAAATTATTTAATGTTATTCTTGATTGAATTAAATCACATTTTTATTTTTTCTTCATCTATTAATTTAAGATTTGGTTAAGACATTAATTAATTTTTTTCTTAGTTATTTACAACTCGCTACTATTCTTAAATTTTCTATCACTATACTCCATTAAAGTTTTTTAGTATTTTGAAAAAAATTTGTAAAAATATAATAATTTTTTAACCTTAATATCATCCATCTCTTAAATATTATCACAAACTTCATTTGCTTTTGAAAGTGTTTAGTACATTACTATCTTATTTTTTATTTTATTTTATAAATTGTCTAAAGAAAAAGAGTTAACTTAAGCTAAGCTTGATTATTAGAATATTTCTTGATATATTCAAATAAATTTTTTTTATTTATGAAAAATCTATTTTACTTTTATTGATTTTACATTAAGTGTTCTTTAAGTTTTTAAAATATGATGTCTAGATTATAATTTCTTTTTGGTAAATATATAATAATGTCATAAAACTTTTAAGAAAATAAATAATGAATTTTTTAATAAATAAATTTGCAATATCTTTTATATACTTTCTACTTGATTAGCTTTTTTTAAAAATTTGTATTAATTTATAATGTAACAAATATTGATTTATTAATTTTAAAAAAATAATTTTAGTCTATACTTATATTTTATTGTACTTTTGAGAACAAATAAACCTAGAAGATATATATGATATAAGAAACAGGATTAAGAGAAATTTAATTTCATAAACAAAAAAAATATCATTCCTCAAGCGAAATCTACATATATAGATATATGTGTAGGTCTGTAAACTCTTTAGCTAAAGGAAAATAGATGTGATTTTAATTAGAAAAAAGTCTTTTTTAATTAATTCTTCAAAATAAATAAAATCAAAAGAAAAAAATGAATAATCGTTCAGAGAGAATAATTAAAAGTTTTTTGAATATTGAAAATAGTATGAATGAATTCTTTTATGTTAATTACAATTTAGTAAAACCAATCGAACCTCTTGAACCAAAAGACCCTAGGAAATCTGATAAAAAAATTAATAAACTTCTACCTTAAAAGTAGTAATAAATATTAAGATGTTATAAACAAGAAAAGCTGAAATTTGAGTAAGCATATCAAAAATATGAAAACGATCAAGCATTGTTTGCTGAAGAAATGAATAGTTTTTTAAATAAACTATTTAGAGAAATATTTTAAAATGAATAAAAATTTGTTGCCATGAAAAAAATTAAATATGTTCAAAAATCCATATAAAAAAATGTTTGTTTTTTGATTGGATCATAAGAATTATGGAGTTATGAGCATTTATTTAAATAGATGAATTGTAATGTTAGATCAAAAGAATATAAGCTAGATGATTACAGGATATAGGAAAGCCCATTCAAAAATAGAGATCTTGAATTATATTTAAGGATAGTAAAGCCATACAGCTAAAGAAATGGTGAGCGCCCTAATAACAAGCTTGGAGATTTTATTTTACTGCAAATTACTGAGATATAAAATAGTCAAATAGATAAATCTTTAGAAATTAATTTCTATGACAACTCAATTTAAAAATAGCAAAGTGGTAATTTGTATTTCATGTTTGATTATTTTAAAATATAATTATAAATTATTGAGATAGAAATGGTGATTTTAGAAGAAAAAAAAATAATTTTTTATGTTATTTCAATTAAAAATTAAATAATTTAATATTTAGTAGATGTATAAAAAGAAGGAAAGAACAAAATGCCTAGTTTGGCTGATAATTCTAATAAAATTGATTAAGAAGTAAAGATAGAATATTCTATAAATTCAGATGAAGATAAAATATAACTCAATTAACAGGAATAAAAAAAAATACCTAATACATCTATATTATCGTAATCTAAAGCTATTTCAAAAGATAAAAATTATAATAACCAAAGTAATCTAAATTAATTTACTTTATTTATTTTATAGATTTACTAAGAATAAAAAATTTAGATAAAATGAAAGAAGCAATTGTTGATTCATCCAGTTAAGAAAATTTCATTATTTCTATAAACAATAATTATTAGGAAAGGAATTAAAGAATTAATTAGAATACTACTTATTTAAAAGATAGTTATTAAGAGTGTTAAACCAACAACTTCAAATTAAAAGAAGAACCAGATGATGATGATAATTATTATCATTCTCTTAAAAAAGAAGAATTAATAAAAATGTTAAAAGAGAAAATTGCTAAAGATGATTTGTAATATATAGAATAAGCAATTTAAAATGTAAATAAATAAAAGGAAGCTCTTTTAAAGAAAAAAGTTTTTGGCAGTAATAAATATAAACCTATTATTATTAATGGTTTAGAATGATGAATAAAATTTAAAATCTTTATAAATGTTAATATATACATTTAATTCATCTTAAAGGCTTATTCTAGATATTCTTTTATTTGCTTTTTGAATAGTTTATTTAAGAATAATTACTAATTTTAATAAAAAAAATTTCTTATGAAAAATACATCTAATACCCAAAATAAATAGATTTTTATATAAATAGCATAATCCATCATTTATTAAATTTATTATTTTATCAATAAAATATAGAAGTAAATAGCTTTTAAATTTTAATTATTTTATAAATTATGTTAAAATATATATTTAAACTCAATTACTTAGAGTGCTTTTAGCAATATTTTTACTAAATCCTAAGACAATTTTTAGAAAAAAAACAAATGATTAAATTATTTTTGATTATTTTTTTATTTTATTTCAACCATATACTTATATATATATTCAAAGACTTTATGATTTTATCATATCTATTATTATTAATCAATCTGAGTATTTGAATCCTATTTAAATATATCTGTAAAATGTAATTTTGTTTTTGTTTATTTGCTTAAATCACACGTAAAAATTAAAATATAAATCTCTAATAAAGCTAAAAATACAAAATAAAAATACAAATATTTATTAATTTAAAGAATCTATCTTTTATAATAAATTAATTAAGACAACAAAAATAATTATGAAATAAATAAATTTAGCTGATAAAATATTAATTGTCAAACAAATAATAAATTAATTATCCAATTCAATTATTTTATAAATCTGGGTATTTCTAATAAATTTTTTGTTTTTGATATTAAAGCATATCTATTATAAAATCTAATAATTATTATTTTTATTGATCCAGCAAATTCTGCAGCTAAGTGTCACTAAACATACTTTTATGATTATTAAATTTTTTAAAATATTATTAATTTTAGTTCACATAATTTTATAGAAACAAAGTATGCTCTTATATTAATTATTTAAAATTTTAATCTTAATTCTGACATTTTTAGAAATTTATGTTTTCTAAATCTTCTATTTGAATTAATTATGTACTGGAATTTTAATCACCTTAAATTGATGAATCAATATTTTTTTTACTCAAGCTGTTTTCCTATTAAATTACTAAAATATTTTTATAATTTGTATTTAATGATAAAATTTTAAAAACATTCTTATGATCAAAAATAAAAAGTAAGATGAAAATATATAAGAAAAAATTGAAGATTTTTAATTTGATATTTACAAATCTTATCATCAATACTTTTCTCAGGAGTATTAGTCTTTAAACTATCAAATATATTAACACCACTAATATTTTATTAATCAAAAAAAATTTATTGCTCTTTTTATATTTTTTCTTTTTCTTTCTCATCTTCCTCTTCTTATTCTTAATCTTCTTAATCTTCCTATTAATCATTTTTTTCTTCTTTTTCTCCATCTTCCTCCTCACCGTTGTCATCTTCTTCTTTATCCTTGTCATTTTCTTCTTTATCCTCACCACTTCCTTCACCATCCTCTTCATCCTCTTCATCCTCTTCATTATCCTCGTTATATTCTTCCTCTTCATCATCTTCTTTATTATTATTAAAATATTTATATTTTCAATATGTTTTCTCATTACCTTAAAATCTTTATCTTTTGCTATTCAAAGAGTCTGAAGGAGTAAAATATTATGAATCAAAGCTATCTTCAGAATCTATAGTTTTGCGAGTTTTTTTTTTTTTTTGTAAGGCAATAAAGTGAAATAATATTAATTTGGTGCCTTTATTTTATTTTATACTAAATAATTCATTGTCTTTGATAATTCTAAGGGATAGTTATTAAGATTTATTATAAACTTTTTATTGATATTTGAAGTTATCTAAACATTAAGTTTTTTATTGTGGAGTAGGACATTTCATTTAGTGAAAAAGGTTCCTATAATCTACACTACAAGTTAATTCATCGCAACTTAACCAAAAGCACACATTCAAATTCGCTTAGCTTTAGTCGAACTAAGATAAATCTTTTAAGGTTTCATATTCTAGCTCATTATACTAACTAAAAATCTCAGAGTAGAATACATTTAATTTGGTTTAATACTTAATTACATTTTTAAGGTATTCTTCATTCTATTTATGGTAAGTTTTTAAATCTTTTTAGACTCTCTTTTTGTTTTTAGAATTTAAACTAGGGTATTTTGGTTGTTAAGGCTCTCTTAAATTTAAATTGACATTAAAATATATTTTTTTTTAATTATTTTCATTCATATTTCGCAATTTTTAATTTTTAGTAGAATTTACAAATATTTATTTTTATCAATGTGTATATATATATATGTATTCTAAATATATAATAGTATGTGTTTATTTGTTTCTATTAGATTTACTTAACATATGATTGTTGAATCAACTTAAGTAAATTAAAAAGATATAAGATAAAGTTTATTCTGTTATAAAGTTATTTTTAAAATAGATTTTTTTATTACAAATTAAATTTTGAATATGTAAAGTAAAAGAAACAATATTGATTAAAAAATATTTTATTTTTAAAAATTATTAATAGAAAAATAATTATTTGGTTATATTTTCAGGAAATTAAATTACTTTGATTTTTATGTGTTCTAATAAAATCTAATTATAATTTAATTTTTGAAAAATAAAAAAATTATTAGAATTAAATTGTAATTCTTTCTTCATATTTATGAATAGCCTTTTATCTTATATATGTGTGTCATGGGTAACCGAGAGCGGGTTATCAATAATATAGCTAATCAAATAATTTAAATTAAATATATCAATTTGAATATTGTCAAATGGATTGAAAATCTGTTAGAGGAAAACAATATATATATATATATGTATATAATTATGAGCTTAACTTGCTTTTTAAATTAAATTTTAAATAATTAAGTAAAATAAGATAGATTTAAATTGAAAATAAGTTTATTTATAATAATTGCAAGGACTATAATTAAAATACTATTTAAATTTTATGATATTATCCAATAAAAAGCAGAAAGGAAATTCAAAAGTTATATTTATTAAAGTACATAAGAGAAAACAATATCAAAATTCAACTTATGACTTGCATAAGGCTTTAAATTATTTTATCTTATTTAAATTATAATCAATAATAAGTTAATTAGAAGCATTTAGACAATGTCTGAGTTTTTGTTTCATATTTTCAATCGTTTTATCTTAATCTTCACTATCAAATTAGTTGATTTATTTGAAAAATTCATCCAGAAATAAAATTATATTTTATTATATTTTCTCTTTTTCAAGATTGTTTGGTAATTTATTCTATGACTATTTATTTTTTTTAATTGATTCATTGGTATTATTCTTTTCCTCCTCAATTACCTCTTCTAATTAATTTAGATCATTATTGCTGCTAACTAATTTATAATAAATAATATCTTATTATTCTAAAAATAAAATAGCTTAATTCTATTAAAAAATTAAATCAAAAAATTTAAACTTATTAAAAATTTACTTTAAGAAGGGTTTTCTTCATCTTCATCTTCATATTCATCTTCATCTTCATCAACTTAATAATCTTAGCTTTCTTCTTCTAGTGCTTCTTCAAGCATATTTAGAGTGTATGAGTCTTCATTTTCAGAATAATCTTAGCTCTATGTTTATTGATTATCAATTTATTCTCTTGATTTTCTTTTTACATAATGAAACAAAATTTTATCTGGATAATCTGAAGGCCTCTTTGGTTTTATAATTCTAAGAGAGAGTTTTTTTTCATCATTTTTTAAATTTCTTTGTTAAAGATAAAAGTCTTTTAGCTTACCAGTAAAAAATCTATAATAGGCTGGACAATCCATTTCTTCGAAAAGAACTTTGAATTCGTAACTCTATTTTTGGTTTTTTTTTTCAAGGCAAAATTAATAATTTTCTTATATTTTAGATTTATCAACTTGTTTTAAATTTTCAACAGTTTCAATTTCATTGATATTTTCGAATTTTCTGGTGTAAATTTCATTTAATTTTCTCTATGAGTAAGTGTTTTTACCATCTGTTTTAAGTGATCTATTGAAGCTCATGATTAATTATTTTTTGTCTTTTTCTTATTTGGTTATTTTAATTTGATTTAAATTATTTATTATTTAGAGATTCATTTCAATTTTAAATATTCAAAAATAAACTTAGGTTAAGCTACTAATTTATGAATATATATATTATTTGAGGAAAAACAAAATCAAAATACGTAATATATGAGTCATTATATATGGATCACATATATTGGGGTATATCTTTGCTTTTTGAATTTTAATTAATTAAACCGCCTTTTTATTTTTTAATATTTGAGCTGTTTTCAAATTTCCTAATTAGAAAAGTAATATTATTAATCTTTAATCTATTCAATTATTTTATTAAATCTTAACTTTATTTCAGATTCCTATATATATGGATCCTATATCTTCGAGTATATCTTTTCTTTTTGAATTTTAATTGCTTAAGGCGCCTTTTTATTTTTTAAATTTTGAGTGATTTTCAAATTTCCTAATTATAAAAGTAATATTAAGAGTCTTTAAAAAATCTTCAATAAAATTATTTTATTAAATTCATTTTAATTCAATATACAATCTTTTATATCTTAAATTGTTGAGCCTCAGTTTTCGCATTTTGCAAATAGCAGTGCATGCATTTGTGAAAAAAATAATGTTTTTATGCTTGCCATACAACTTTCAAATTAATTCATATTCAATACTAACAAAAACTGATAGAAAGAAAATTAATAGATAATTATTATAATATTTGGAATTTACAGATAAGATACATAATAATTACTTCAATTTTTGATTTATTTGGTTATCATTAATATATCCTAAGTAATAATAAATTGCTATTATCTTTTATATTGATTTTTATTTTTTTCAAGTTTTTATTTTTTAAATATGAGCGTTTTATCTTCTTTGTATTTTATTTGATTGGTCGAAGACCAACATCATAGCTAATGGGTTGTAAAAATAAAATAATTATAAGAATCTTATATCAGTTTTATCAAAACAATTTATATTTATATTTTATAATATGCTAGTTACTTAAACAAATTTCATGAATTCTCCCCCACATTTTATAGTCATTCTTATCGTATCAAATTTATCAACAAAAAACTCTTATTTTTGTACATGAATATATAAAAATATAAACATATTACTTATCTTTTTTGAAAGATTAATATGTTTTAATTTTTAATTAAATATTTTTTACTTTTAAAATGTAAAATTTTGTTAATAATAATTTTTAATATGGAGTTATCAAAGCTCATAAATGGCGAAACAGAATTTTATTAGTCACAAGATTAGTAATAGAACTTATATATAAAAAATATTATCAAATCCACTAAATTTCATTTGAAACTAATTATTATGAATAGAGGAAAAAATTAATTAATTATTCTTAAAAGTATATCAAGGCTCTATTAAATTTCTTATGAACTCCATCTACATAAGGTTGAAGTAATATTTATATTATAATATATCTGATCTTCCCTTCAAATCACATTTAAAAAATTGAAGATTTAGAATTTGAACAAAATACTTTTTTAGAAGAATTTTTGATTGAATATTTTAATTTTCTCATTCTAAAAGGAATGTATATGCAATTCTGGTTTAATATTGTATTTTAAGTTTTTCCTCCTCAACTAATTATCCTTTCGAAAATTAAAACTCACCACTAACTAATTCATCTAATTTAATACTATTAAACCATTTAATTATTTAAAATCTTTTACTCTAAATAAGAAAAAAATAGACTAATAAAAAATGAGTATAGCTGCTCACCTTATACATAACTAATTTTTAACTTTTTTTTCATTTAGAAAAGGCATTATTTAAATTTGTTCATATATTTATGATTCGTATTGAGCCACAATTTGTATATCTACATATATCTGATCGCTGCAAACACAAATAATTACTCAATGATAACTGATGCGTTTAAAATTTAAAACATATAATAATACAAATAATATAGCACATAATAAATGATAAAATAATTTTTAATTTGAGTATCATTAATGATAATTTATAGTTTTGATATGATAAGAAATATTATGAGTTGAAAGTTTTTATTGACTTATTTTATTTTGATAAAATTATGGTAAAATTATTTTAACCTCTAAATCAAACAATAATTTTCTCAGCTATGTGCTTCACTTATTTCTTTTAAAAAAGGTACTTTTAAAAATGACACTTTAACACATAATTATCTCAATTTTTTTAAAAAGATAATAGATAATATGTTCCTATGACCCAATAAAAATAAGCTATATGCTACCTATACCTAGCTGCTATATAAAACAATATGTTTGAATGAAACTACGTATATGTAATAAATATATATATATATATTTGTAAATTATTTTTACAATTGTAAAAGCTTCTAATATCTAACTAATCTAAACAACCATACAGCTTCATTATATTTACAGCAAAGATTTATTTTTAATCTCTTGAATTATCGTTAAAATAAGAAATTAATATTTTGTTTTATATTTAATATTAAAATTTATTCTTTAAAAATTTCTTTCTTATCAATATGAAAATAGTCTTTATTTTATTTTTGTATTAATAAATATATATAATAGCTAAATAAACTTAATTTTAAAATGATTTTATTAATTATTAAATATATTTTCTATTTAAAATGATATTTTAAATTCATATTTTTCTTTTGTCTTTTAAAAAATCACTTATTTGCAAGCTCACTATTTTTCAAAAGAAATTTTTGAAATAAATTTGAAAAAAAATACTTTACAGATAAACATATTATTAAATTTTATTTATTGGATTTTTAATTACCTTTTTAATTTAAAAACAGAGATCTTGTCTGCATATATCAAAATAATAAATAAATAAATAAATAAATAAATAATTAAAAAAAAAATCATGAAATTACTTTAAAATATTTCTGAAAGTGATATTGACTCCTCTCAATCTAATTATTCACTAGATGATGAATTTATCTAAATAATAAAAAAAATAAAGAGTGACTACGAAATTAAAAGTTTAAAAAATTTTTATGTTAAAAATGAAAATAAAATCTATCACAGAGCTTTATTTTACATACAGAAATAATAATTAAAGTCTAAAAATTTTAATAAACTTTACTTGTAGTTGTAATGCATGACAGAACCAAACAAAATCCCTTCTGAGATTTTTTCGATACAGAGAAGATAATCAAGAGTTATAAAAAATTTATCACTATATATTATAAAACCTAAAACATATATAAGATCTTTATAACTTGAAAAAAAAGCATTTGATTACATATATATTTATTGTCAAATGGATCATAATTTCTAAGATTAATAATATGAAACAACTTTTTATGAAAATAGTTCAGAGCTTTCTTCATTTAGTAAATTAATAATTATAAATTAAATTCTAAAATTTTAATTAATTGTTAAAATAAAATATTTTTAAAACTTAATTAGATAGTGAAAGAAATGATTCAGATTATGATTAAAATGAAGAAGAAGAAATAGAAGAAGAAGAAGAAAAAGATTATTCTGATAATAGTGGCATGTGCGAAGAAATTAAAACGGACAACAACTCTAACTCTGAGAATTTTGATTTTATCTCTGAAATTAAAAAAATGGCAGAAAAACATAGCTAGTATCTAGAGAAATCTAAAAATTTATTTGCTAATTTCTTTGAAATACTAAAAATAGTGAATGAGTAAAGCGATAGATATTAAGAATAAATATTTGATTTAATGTGCACATTAGAAGGATTTTTATGTTAGTTAATAAAATAAAAGTACAAGAAGAAAGCTTAAAGCACTCAAGTATTGATTCTATTTTCTAAACATTAAAAATACTTTGATGAATTAATAAAATAACTTACTAATTAATTTAATTGCAATAAATAAATTGTTACCAATTTAGATTAGAAATTAGATGATTTTAAAGTATTTTTAAATCATATTTTTCTAATAATCTCATCTTAAATCCAAGAAAATATGAATAAAAATATTGAATAATAGAAATCTTTTGAAAATTAAATAAAATGAATGTTTTTAAAAAAAGAAATAACTTAATAAAAATTATTTTTAATTTAGCTAGTATTTTTTATCTGTTTTTTTTATTAAGCTGTTATTGAAATATCATATAAAATTTATCATATCTTTCTAATAGGATTCAATTTTTCATTTTATTTTAAGTTAAAAAAAATGAGCTTTTTAGTAACTTATTTTATATAAAGCATTACTTATCTTTTTAAAAGAGTTAAAAATAAAAAATAAATTTAAATAAAATTATATTTGCTTAATTTATTCGATTTTATTTTCAATAACTAACTAATTTTTATTGGTTATTGATTTTATTAATATTTCCATCTTTTATTATATAACATAGAAATCTAATCACAAGAAAGCTATTCATATAATGCCAATATAATTAATTTGCACTCGCAATTTATTACTTAAAAACAATATCATAGTTTTTTATTTGTTAAAATCCTAATTTAAGTTAAAAATCTTTTGAAGATATACCCTATAAAAATGTTTATGTGATAAATCATTTAATATAAACTAATATTAATTGCTTTTTATATGAACTTAATATTTATAATAGCTATCATTTATGCATAGAAAATGAATAAGATAGTTTATAAAATCGAATATTTTAATATGAAAATTTTACATATAATTTTTATGCAATTATATGCAAATAAATTGGAAGGAAAATAAATAAATTGATAAATAAAAACTAAAATACAAATATCATATCATTATATAAGTATTAAAGTTAGAAAAGAAAGAAAAGCTCAGATTTACAGCATATATAAGATGATAGGAAAAACTTAGGTATGTGTTTCTATTAATATTAGAAGCGAAAATGAATAAATAATAATTTTTTAATGGAATTATATATGAATTTGATTTAGGAGCTTCCATTTGAGTTAATATTTTAGATTTAAATAAGTTATGGAAGGATATGCTAAATCAAATAAACATATTTCATCATTAAATCATTTACTTATTTATTTTTATTAAAAAATAGCAAAGATTAAATAAGTGCTTAATCCAAGTTATACAAAATTAGTTCTCTTAATAAAGAAGTACTCAACTTAAGTTTTATGATGGTGGTAACAGATAATCTATTTCTGGTATTAGAGCCACTATTTTTGGTGCTACCGGTTTTATGGGTCCTTATGTAACTAAGATTATTTTTAAACAAAGAGTAGCTATCTATCATACAAATAACTCTATTGATTGAAATAAATTTATATAATGAATATAAATAGTTTCTGTTAAATAAATTATAGACATTAAAATATATAGTATGGTAGCATTTAAGCATGAGAAACAGATCATAAAATCCATAATAAGAAATAATTTCTATCTGTTGAATTAAAATATGGATAAATAATATAAATTAAATCGAATTCTCTTTGGAAAAAATAAGCAGAAAAACAGGTTCAATCAATAGGGATTAAAGATAGCTATTATTTTGTTTGTAAAAATGAATTAAAAAATAAAATTATTATATAAAAAAGATTGGAGCTGCCTTGGGTTATATTGGTAGTGATGTTATTTTCCCTCACAACCACGTTTATGCTTATGATGATTTCGTTAAAGAATTAAAATTATGTGCTGGCAGTGGTCAAAGCTATATAATGAGACACTTTAATTATGATGATGATAATATGTATGATATGGCTATTAAGAACTCCAATGTTGTTATCAATCTCGTTGGTTCTAGATTATAAAACAAGAACTTCTAAAAAGCTGCATATGCAAATACTCATGTTGCTAAGAAGGTTGCAGAAGCTTGTGCTAGAAACCCTAATGTTAGACGTCTTATTCATTTCTCAGCAGCTGGAGGTAATTTCATTTTATGAGTTAAATTCAATATGAGTATAAATAATATATTTTTTTTATTTTCTATTAGTATGCTAATATTTATTTTAATAACATAAAAGCTGACACTAAATCTCCTTCTCCTGATCTCCATGTACATTTTATTACCATTTAATTCAAAAAGCTTGCTTAATTATTACAGGGAAACTTAAGAAATAAAATATAATGAAATCTCTGCTCTAAATAAAATATAAAATACTTTGATTAAGATAGTTATTGATTGCATACTATTTTAATTGAAATAAATAAAAAATAATTTATTATAAAAAATTAAATTAATTATTGATATGAAATTCAAAAAATGAAGAATTAAATCTATTTATAATTTTATAGACTAAGTTCCATGGTGAAGAAGCCGTTTTAAATGCTTTCCCTAATGCTACTATTTTCAGACCTTGCACCGTTTATGGTATGCAAGATTACTTTATCCGTCACTGGATTAAGGAAAGAGATTGGTGGTATCACTTCAACATCGTTACCGATGACTGTACTGCCAAGAGATAACCTATCTTGATTAACGATGTTGCTTAATGCGTTCTTAATGCTCTTAAACTCTAAGAATCTGCTGGTTAAATTTACGAATTAGGTAAAAGATTTTTTTCATTTATTTATTCAGGAGGGCTTAGTATTACCAGAAATAATTATTAATTTTATCCTAAATATAATGAATAGGTGGTCCTCACGTTTATTCTAGATTGGAACTCTTTGAAATTCTTGCTAATTTAAGTGGCAGACCTCCTAAACTTGCTCACATTCCTCATGATATCGCCTTAAAAATCACATAAAACTTCTACAACTGGGAGTTTTTCAATATGGAAAAAGTAATTAAGGATAAGCTTGATTTAGTCGTAACTGGAAAACATAAAACAATTTCTGATTTATACGTACAACCAGTTTCCTTCCCTTAAGGTGCCGAACAATTCATCGACGACGTCAGATTTAGAGGTGTTGAAAGTCACGATAACCTCGAAAAGTGAAAACTAAAAAAACAATTTTTTCAATGCCAATCTTTGTCTTCTTCTTTAAAACAAAAGCATAAATAAATTTAATTAAATTAAACTTGGATCAAATAATTCCTTTGTTTATGTTTATAAATATATCTTTATGGTAGAAGAAATGATTGTGTTACTTACTTACATTAATTCTCACACTAATCTGTTATTTTACTTTATATTATTATTTTCAATTAATTAATTCAATCAGATATTTTACTAATTTGAAAGTTTGATTATAGCAAAATGCTTAAAAAATAATGGAGATACATATTCAAAAAAATTAAATATTCGAATTCTTTTTTCCAAAAATATAAATTTCATAAAATACTTAAAAAATATTTGATTTTCAAAATTAATAATAAGCCCTAACTAACTCATATTCATATTCCTCAATACGGTTTGTGATCAATATTATGCTTTTTATGAAAAAATTAAGTCAATCTCAATTTTTATTTCAAAGCAGTATTAAACTCATTTATGTTTTTTATTTGGTATTTTTGAAAATATTTCCAAATTTTCTAATTTAAAAATCATAAAAATAATATATTTAAATATAGAATACATTTTTTAATCTTAAATTGTTTATTTTTGAGAATTAAGATAGCTAAATATAGTTTTTGATATTAAAGCCTCTGTAAAATATAATTATTTACATATTAAAATAAATTTAATTTTAATTTAAATTGATTGTCTTTAAATAAAAATATTTCAGCAATAAAAGATTAGGGTTTATATTTCATAAAAATTTGAATTTATTATTTGAAATTGAATAAAATAATTAAAAATGAAGCTATTCAGATTATGTAAATTTAATTAATTGTGTATTTGTTCATAGGGTGTTTGTATTTCTTATTTTATTTGGTATTTATTTATCTAATTATTTTATTTATTTATTTAATTAATTTTTTCTTTTTCTTATTTTTAAATTTTATCTTTAATTTTTATTTTATTTTTTAATTTATCTTAATTTTTATATTTATTTTTTATCATTTATTTCTTTTTAGTATCTTCCAAAGAATCTTGCTCAAGCTGCGTCTCCATGATCTTTATTCTGGGGTAGAATTTCCTATAAAAAAATACTAATTATATATTTTGGGGAAGAGGCTGTAAATTCTTTTACAAAAGCTATCAATCATGCAGAATTCATATTATTTTAAAATTATGATATTTCTTTTCACTTTTTGCGAATATGATGATGATGATGAATTTAAATATTCAAAGGTTTTAAAGAAGCTTATCATTAAAAAACAATGAGCAGACAGAGGAGCTCTTCATGCTCTCCGAGGTTGATAATTAAAAACTTGCCTCGCCTGAAAAACTTTCTTATAAATTGATGCATGAGTAGTTTTGTATTTTTATTTACGGCATTTCTTTATTTTATTTTTCTTTTTTGAATTTTCTTTTGTTTAATGAAATTATTAATTATAAAATTTTCTTTTGACTAATTCAAACAAAATTAATTTTCGAAAGTAAAGCATCCTTTTTCTTTTACTAATCATTGGGGAAAATTGGAAATAATAAAAAATAATTACTTTATTTGGATTATTAAGATTTTATTGCTAATCAAACAAATTTATGTTTAATGAAATCCAATAATAAAGATTATTGTTTATTTTATGTAATAGAATTAAATTTTATATCACAAAATAATTTAAAAATTGTAAAAGATACGAAAAAGTTTTAAAATATAAATAAATCTTTTTTATTTTTTATCTAAAATTTATTAAGGAGTATTTTATTTAATTTAAAAATTAAAAAATTAAAAAATATGTAATAATCTATAATTTTGTTTGGAAATGTGAATAAACAAATTAAATAATTTATTTAGATTAAATAAGAGTTGGAAATAGAGTGGGTACTTTATTAGCTTTTAAATATCTTATTTTGCATTTTTATATTTATTCTAAAAGAATTATAAAAGTCATAAAAATAATGTGTTAAATTTTAAAAAAAACTCTTTTTTAGTGATAAATTTAAGAAATGTGATTGTATTAAATATGAGCTGAAAATAAATGCTTTTTTTAAACATAGAAATTTAATTATTTTCTTTTAATTAAGATATAAAAAGAAATAAATTTTAAATCAATTTCATTTATTTTGAGAATAGATTAGCTTTCTTATTTCTAAAAAGGTTATTTAATAAAATTGAAGAGATTCTGAAGATTAAATAAATTTATAGAATGTCAATATTTTAATTGTATAAATTTGTCTATTAATAAAATATCATAAATAATAATAGTTAGATGCATGTCTAACTAAATTTGAATTTTCCTTAAAAAGTACTAAGAAGCATCATTATAACAAATAATATATTATGCTTTTTATTTTTTAAATACAATAAATTTACTTAAAAAATAATATGATTTAGATATTGAAATATTTGCTAATATCAAAATGATAGAATATGTTTGGTGAGTTTTGTTTTTTATCATATTTTTGTATTTTTCTTTTAATTATCTTTTAATTGTTATTTTTATTTATCTATCTATTTGTTTGTTTGTTTTTAGCTTTTAGCTTTTAGCTTTTATCTTTTATCTTTTATTTATCTTTTTATTTTTTAATTAATTTCTTTTTTTAATTTTTTTAAATATTTTTCTTTTTTCTTTTTAATAAAGTGCAATTTAATAATCTATCAGCTTTCTTTCGTATCTTTTTCTTTTTTCCTCTTCTTTTTTATTCAAAGTTCCTATTTAAAAAATACTTTTTATATATTTATGCGAGAGACTAAGAGAGATTTGAATTATGAATATTCTTTTTAAAATGATTTTTGTTTTGGAAATACAAGGCGCTAACTATTTTATTCTATTCGAATTAAAATAGAGCATTTTGAATCTTAGATATAAATTTTAGAGAGGATTCAATGTGCTAAATCTAATTAGCGATTGACGGGGGATTTGTTTTTTATAAAAAAGTTATGAAAGAAGTATAAATTATTATTCAAATATGAATAATACTCCCACAGGTAAGCAAATTGTGCTTACCATCTTCATTTCATCTTTTTTACAAAAATGGGTTTAAAAAACTTAGAATTTGCTAATGCTCTCTTTTCATATCAAGATTTTTTTTTTGTCTTATTAAATTTTTTTTTGTAAATAAATATTATATTTATTTTTTACCGGGGATTTCAATTTAAAATTTTTTCAATTTTTATCAGATTGAAAATTAGAAAACTTTGAATAGTAAATTGTTAGATGTAAATATATCCACTATTTTACTTAATTAGCTTATCAAATCGATTAGAACTATTTTTCTCACAAGTTAATTTCATATTATTGTTATATTATTAAATATTCATTTATATTTGCATTTATAAGCAAAAAAATAGTTAATCAAGAAATATATTTTGATTATTCTACTAGAAATTTTTTTTAAAGGTTGGAACCATTGATTAAAAAAAAAGAAAGCTAAACTCCTAAAAGACAAAGTAATTGAATTCCACTAGCAGATTTCTGATTTAAGTTAAATTAAACTAGCGGTTTATATACCTATAGAGTAAACAATCTTATTTGTTAAATATAAATTTTGTCATTGCCGTCCTAATTTTAATTAACAAATATTAATTTATAATATTTCCCATACTTATTTTAATTATTTGTGAATTTCAAATAAAATATTAAATAGACTTTGTTAATAAATTATTTGTACACATCAAACAATTAAGTCCTAAAGCAAAAAAGAAATTACAATTATTAAAAACATAAATTTATTACAAAGTAGGGCAATAAAACAGTAATTGAATTGGAGGATTAAACTTATTAAATTTTACATAGCTAAAATATAAAATAAAAAGAAAAAAGAGAGCCATGTAGGATTATCAGCAAAATTAAAATAGCGAATAATAGTAGTAATTCATGTACAACAACATGACTAGCAATAAACCAAATAATAGAATTAATGATGAAATAAACCAAAGTCATCAAAAATTTGACCACAAAGGCGTAATTTAAAATTTAAGGATGCTGAATATTATTTTTCATAAATTATTTTATCACTAAAGCCTCCTAAAGATTTAAAAATAATTGACGTTGTAGGCAATGGTACTTTTGGTGTCGTTTATAAGGTGAATAAAAAAATATTTGTTTTTTTATTAATGATAAATTACAAAAAATCAATATGCAAATAAACACTTCTATTGTTTTGTTTGCTGTGCTATGCTAGCAAAATTGAAAAAACAATTGATAATAGTTAATGAGAAAATATTAATTTTAAATATTTTAAAATGAAGGCTTTATTAAACAAAGAATAAGTTGTTGCTGTGAAAAGAGTGTTTTAGGATAAAAGATACAAAAATAGAGAAAGAGAAATAATAGAAAGGCTAGATCATCAAAATATTATTAAATGCAAAGATTTCTTTGAAACTAAAGGCGAAAAGGTAATATTCAAGTTAATATATATAAAAAAATTGAGTTTTAATGAGCAAAATATTTACCAATTAACAAAAAAGATAAATTTTACATTATTTTGTAATTAAATAAATAGAAAGATGAGGTGTATTTAAATTTAGTTATGGAGTTTATGAACTTCCCCTTGTCAAAAGTGATTAGAGATAAAAGAAAAGCAAATTAAATGATGAAAATAGAAGATATTAGATTATATGCTTATTAAATGTTTAAAGCTCTTTCTTATCTTTAATCTTTAAATATTTGCCATCGTGATATAAAACCATAAAATATCCTAGTTAACGATAAAGACGATGACAAAAGACTTAAAATCTGTGATTTTGGCTCAGCAAAGTAATTGATTCCAAGTAAAATATATTTTCTTACTAAAAGTTTAATTTGATAAAAAATGAATTTATTCTGTTAATGTTGAAGTTAAGATCAACAATCAATCAAATTTACTTTAAAAAAACTTGACATCTTCATTTAAATAAATATTTATTAAAAATGATTATTCATTCTTTTTATTTTAATAATTTATTTACAGACGAAGCAAATATTTCCTACATTTGTTCTCGTTATTATAGAGCCCCAGAATTGATATTTAAATCTCAACATTATACAAATGCTATTGATATGTGGTCTATGGGTAAAATAATTTCTAAAATAAGAAACTTTTTTAAATGTGTTCTTAAACTTTAGGATGCGTAATAGCTGAAATGGTTTTAGGTGAACCTCTCTTCCCAGGAGAAAACTCTTTAGACTAGTTAGTTGAAATCATTAGAATTTTAGGTACACCTACTAGACAATAGATCCTAATGATGAATCCCACATCCTAAGATTTCAGATTCCCTCAAATAAAATCTTATTCATGGTCTAAGGTATCTTAAAATATTATTACTTTGATGAGATAATTTGATAATTTAATACTATTTAAAATTTTTAACCCCTTAAATCAATAGAAATTTAAAAAGCAAACAAACAAATATGCCAATAAAGAAATAATAATAATAATAATAATAATAATCCTATTTTAATTAATTATAGGTATTTGAGAAGGCTTTATAGAAAGTATAAGAAGAAGAAAAGTAAAGATTTAATTAATTGATGGATTTAATTTCCAAAGTTCTTGTTTATGCTCCCTCAGAAAGACCTTCTCCTTTATAAGCATTAGCCCATCCATTCTTCGATGAATTAAGAATCGAAGAAAAGAAATATAGATAAACATAACTTTACTTATTCGACTTCCCAGAAGGTAAATTTTTATTAATATTTAAATAAATTTCTTTGATGTTATTTTTTTGTTAATAAAATAAAATTTTTAATTTTCAAAGTAATAATTATATAAAAGCGAATGAATTTCTTTTTCTGAAACATAAACTAAAAAAATTTTTAAATAAATCCCAACAAGAATTGTTAAATATTTTATTATTTTGTTGGTTTTTATCTTTGACAAATTGAATTAACAATTAACTTGTTAAATTACTTAAAAAAAAATATTTATTTTATTGATATTTAATTATAAATTATTTAATTATTAAAATTTAAAAAATAGCTAAAGAATAAGAATATTAAAAATAAATTGAGTAGCTTAAATTGATTCCAAATGGATATTCTAAGAAATCATATTCTTGAAGTTCTAAATAAAAAATGGAGATAAAAACTACTTATTTATTAACTAAACTAAACAGCGCTTTAAAAAATATAGCAATTTAAATGACTTATATCCTGCTTGCTGCCTTGGTTTTATACTAATGAATAATATTTAATAAATTAACTGTAAAATAATTAAGTTATCTAACAATAAAAAAACTAGGAAACTCAAAAATATATAAATATAAGTTTCACTGCTTTCTTCTTCAATAAATAAATAAACAAAATAATAAAATATTTATATTATATTACATTCAGCATATATATGTAAACTATATTAATTATTTATTGATTAATCACTCAATATAAAATAAATAATCTTCATGAGTATTTAGGTTTACTTAAAATTCGTATAAAATATATTTATGTTTTAGTCTTTTTATTACATAAATTTAACTCTAATACATAATTAATTTCAATTTGAATATTTAAAAACAATATAAAAAATAATGATAAAAATATGTTTTAGTTACCTTTCAAAGTTTATTTTAATTGAAAAAATATGCTAACTTAAATTATTCTTTATAATGCAATTAGTAATATTTTTTTAGTTTATTCTGACTTACTCTCAATTTATTAAAGTTTACTTTATTTTTTAAATTTAGGAGCAAAATTAATATTATTATGAAAAAAATCCTTATATAATTTTACAAAAAATAAATTAAATTGTAATAAATTTAAATAGTAATAAGATTGCTTACATAAAATAACATCAATTTGTGTAGGACTCATTTTTTTCCTCATAAAAAGTAATTTTATTGTAATTAAGAAAATTCTATGTTTTAGCTTTACTTATATCTAGATTTTTATTTTTCAAAATATTGAAATTATTTGATAGATTATTAGATACTGATTTATTTTGTTATTGAAAAAATTTATATCTATCTATTTATTTATTTCTACTAACTTGTAAATTCATTTCCAGAAATATCGTTTTTATTTGTTGATTTATTTTAAAAAAATATTTGATAGCAATAATTACAATATAATCTTTATTAAATTCAAAAATTTTTAATAATTAAAATATTACCAAATGAGTTAACTAAAAAGAATAGTCTTAATTACAGGTTCAAACAAGGGTTTAGGATATGGTTTGGCAGAGGATTTGCTATCAAAGCATTCATAAAAATTTTAAGTTATTATGACAGCTAGAGATGAGCAAAGAGGTTCATAATCCTTCCAAAAGATTAAAGAAAAATTCCCTAACGAATAAGTAGATTTTCATTTGCTTGATGTTGAAGATCAATCTTCTAGATAAAGCATATTGAAGTATGTTTAATCAAAATATGGAAAGCTTGACGTCCTAGTCAATAATGCTGGATATATGTTACCATAAGATTTCCTAGCTAAGACAAAGACATATCAACCAACTGTAGAGACAGCCAAAAAAACTCTCAATATCAACCTTTTTGGAGCTATTGAGTTAACTGAAGCCTTATTACCTTTGGTAGCAGAAGATGGAAAGGTGCTGCAAGTCAGTGCTCAAGTTGGCTAACTCTAATTTTAGCCATAATAAACTTAATAGAAACTTACTTCTTTAGAAACCAAAGCAACTGTTTATGGTTTGGCTTAGGATTTCTTATAGCACTGCTAAAACCCTCCAGATGCTTAAAATTTAAGATGGTCTAATAGTGCCTACTAGGTATCTAAGTGCCTTTTAAACGCTTATGTTAGAAATGTAGCTAAAACTATATTAAAAAAGAACTAATCTATGTATGCAGTTCATCCAGGTTGGGTTAAAACAGATATGGGTTCTTAAAGAGCTCCACGTACTGTTGAGTAAGGAAATGATACTTCCCTTTATCTTATAAGCTAGGTACCATTTGGTTAGGATGAATAATTTAATTTAAAGTTAATTACTGACAGAAAAGTAATTTAGTGGTGATTTTACTTACATATAAATTAATTAAAATTAAAGATATTTTTATAGAAATATATTCATTTTTATTTATATCTATTTTCTTATATTATATCTTCATAGGATTAAAAAAAGTTTATTTTTATATATTTGTCTCCTTTTTTTTCTAAACCTAACAATCAAATATGATTAATGATTTGAGAATTTTATTAAAAGCTGAGTATCCATTACATCATTTTGTTTTCTAACAAAAAATTATAACTTTATGAATTCATTAATCTTACAGAATATCAAGAATTAAGTTTCTTTTTTTTGAAGAATTTATTTTATTTTACAAAAAAAATATTTATTTTTAATTGATGTTAATAAAAAATAATAAATAAATAATTTGACTAAATATTTCTTAATTAAATTTGTAAAGCATTCCTAGATTTTTATATGGTAAATAGAATTATAATAAACAGTATTACCCTTGGCTTCAGTCTAAATAAATCCTTAAAATAAACTAAAAAGATCTTTATAATTTTAAAATGAAAAAACAACCAAAATAAAAAAAATCAAAAATTTATTAAAAAGTGAAAATCTTTTTTTTTCTTTACAAAAAGTAGAAAAGAAATAAATAATGAATTTAAAATGTAAATTTATATGCAAAATTAATTAAAGTAAATTGGTTTGTATTTATTAAAAATAAATTTTATTAAAAAATTAAGGTTTAATAATTACTTGTGAGATGTAAGTGTGTTTTTAATTAATTTAATTAATAGTGAGAATTTACAAAAATATATTTTTTTCCTATAATATCTTCAGATTATTTCATACAATAAATGAAGAATGATATTATCTTTTTTAAACATATTTATTTTAAGTTAAATGCATACAAATTAACTTAAATTTATAAAAAATAAGCTAGGTTTTCTGATAAAACTTGACTTTGAATTGGAAAATTAATTTGAATCTCGCTAAAATATAAAAATAACGTCGAAAAATACAATTGAGGATAATAAATGTGCCTTAAAATAGCATTTTTAGATATAGTTGGTTTAATTTTTAATAGTTTTGTATAGCCAATTAGATTTTAGGTTTTTTATCTAATTCACCTTTAATTACTTGTAATCGTTTATTTAATATCAAAGAAGCTAAAGTCATAGAAATCTATATTTTAATAAATAGCTAATAAAATACTTGAACACAAAAGGACTGACTAATTATATTAATATTAATTATTTAGGTAGAAAGCAAGGTTTTAAGCAAAATATGAAATGGCCACAATAAATTCTATTAAATTTAATGACAATGTGATGGACGCAATCGCAATATATATAGAAAATAAAAATTAGAAGCCAATGATCATTAAGACTTACGATTATAAAACATGTGCAGAGATCAAGTTGCTATTGATTTAGTAATTAAATGAAAAGAAATAGGGATTGATATAATATGAAGAAAGCTAATTTAATACTTCATATGCATCATATAATTTAATAGTCTAAATAAATAATAAAAAGCATCCAGAAATGGTTCAAAGCCGTAAAGTGAATCCTTTAGAGAGACCATTCGAAATTAAATATTCTTTGTAGCAAAACTCAAAGTTAGAATTCTATTTCATTTTTGAAGACTCAAGTAATTCAGTAGAACAATACGCGTGCATAGACACAAATTCAAAAGTATACAATTTATATGAAAAGCGTAAATACTTAGAGTTAATTTATAAAAGCATTTAATGACTCATTTTTATAGAGAAATATATTAGAATGGGAAATTTAGGCAAGTTGAAGAAGAATGAAAGTTTTAGTGAATTTTAATTGTATCTGTATCCAGATCATATTTTGTACAGCCAAGTGAAGAATAAAAATTAGAGTAATTTATTTATTCAATAATTAAAATATGAAATTGTTTTTAAATATTTTTTCAAATGCTAATTGGTTGTTATTATTATTAAAATTAGGTGTTAAAATTATTTCATTAGCAAAAGCGCATGTTTAATAGCTAACAAGTTAAAAATATAAAAACTGCTTTTAAATCATAGAATCTAAAATATTTACATTCAGAGCTAATTCAAAGCTTGATTTGCAAGGATGGTAAGTTAAATACTTATTTTGCTTTAGAGGAATTTTTGTTTTTAAGCAAAAATTAAACCCTTTTTGTTGTTAAAATTTACTTTTTTTAATAGGCTTATTGAAATATTTAAGTGCATATCAAATCTTTAAGACAAAAAACTACTCGATTAATGTGAAGAAGAAATAGAAACATCAGAAAGACAGTCATAAAATTATTTAGCCCAGGCCATGGACAAGTCGAATATGAGGTGCTATAAATGCATAAAGAAAAAAGCTTATAGGGATAAATTCATAGAGTTTTTAATGCAAGAACAAGAGAAATATTTTATCAACTAAATAAAAATGAATGATAGGTATTAAGTTTATTAAAATGTAATCAAAATGATAGATTTTATAGCTAAAACTCAATTTAACTTCCCACCTTATGATGGTGTATATAACAACAGAAACACCAGCTAATATTCTAGCCCAGGAAGTGGCAACAACTTAGAAAACTCATTTCAAGGATCATACACTCAAAGAAAACATGCATAATCATAAGATTGCACAAAACTTCTTAAAGATTTCTTTGAAAATTAGATTGCAAATAATCAATATTTTTCTAGTTTCGTATTCAAGATTTTAGGAAAAATGCATAGACTTCAATACACAAAAATAGCTAATTCATTGGCAGAGAAATAAGAAAATATGCTTTCTTCTTAAAACCAGACAGAATTGTTTAAATAAAATGAATTTAGCAGCAATCAATAATAGACAAAATCTACTAGAGTATCTGTTTTGTCTGAGCATACTTCTTAGAATAATATATAAAAAGAAAACTCACCTATTTAATAAACGAATTCTGGATTTTCTACTCCTTCATCAAATAAATAAAAAATAAATAATATTCCACAAGCAGAAAACAATAACAATAACTATCTTAGTGAAAATATTGCTTTCAAAGAACTTTAAACTAAAAACCCTGCCCTTTATGAATACTTAAAAAAGAAACAAATGGAAAACGGTAATTTTAGGCATTCAGATTCGCCATAAAAAAGCTTAACTTAATGTGAATAAGATCAAATAAATTAAGATAGTTAAAATTAATTAGAGGCTCCACCTCAAATTCAGTAATGCTAGTCTCTAATTTAATTTAGCAGTTAACATTAATCTTTATAACAATAACAAGTTCCTAGCTTACCTTTAATATAATTTAGCCATTCTCAGTAGCCCTCTTTATCTCAGAAGGATTACATTTTACCACAAGACATCAATTTTTAATAAATTATTTAATCAAGAAAAACAACTAATCAGTCTACTGCATCATCTACATTTTATTCTAACAACAACCAAAATCTAAATGATGAAATCCTTAAATACTTTTAAGAATAAAACTATATTTAAAACTAACAAAAATTTTTATCAGATCCATCAAGACAAACTTTAAATCTTGATGACATGACTGTAGAATCAGAACCCAAGTCAATCAGAGAAATATCTGATTCTTAATATTTCTAAAATGCTATGAATAGCTCTTCAAGTAATATAGTTCAAATAGAACTGTCTCAACAAGATTTTAACTAACAAATTCAATAATTTTCTAGTGAACAAATGCTTAACTTATTACTAGGATTTATAGAAGTAGAAGCATTTACTGCATTTGTAAAAAATGGATAATATTATAAGCAGATTATAAAGTCTAGATAACAAATTTATCAACAGTTGATGCCAAACTTTGATTTTTTACCTAAAATTTTAAACAGCTAAAGCAATAGATTCCCTCAAGATATATTTACAAACCAATTCAATAGTCCTATGAAAAATAGTTATACCAGTGGAATAGCCAAAGTAGCATCAAAAAAATGAATGAATAAATTTGCTTTTTGAAACAGGTAGGCTAAAAGATGAAAAATAACAACAACAATAAAAAATAATTTATTACTAAAAAATATTTTAAAAATAAAAATCAACTTTTTAAAAATAAAAAAATATCTATCAAGCATAAAATTTTCATAAAAAACTAATTATATATTCTTTAATATTTTATATCAATCATAACTAAATTCATAATATTAAATTTAAAAACCTGATATTCACACTTGACTTTCAGAAAAAATGAAATTAAATTAAATTTTAAATAAAAAAGGAAAAGAAATAAAATAGTTGGTTTAAATCAATGAATAAATAAGAAATAAAAGGAAAAAAAATAAATATTAGAAAATTAATTGTAATTAAGTCTTTTATGATTAATTTAAGAGTGAAAGTAAGTAAGTATTCATGTATTTTTCAAATTAATTTTATGTTTAATGAGTTAGCTGATACTTGATAAGCACTAATTTAAACTCAAAGGATTTTACAAAGAGAAACCATAAAATATTAGCAATAAATAGTTTAAATAAATAAAATTATTTTTATTTTTTATTTTGAGATCATATTATTTTGTTCATAAAAAATATAAAAAATAACAAATAAAAAATAAAAGAAAACAAAAAAAAGCTTAGCCATAGATATAATTTGTAGTAAAATCCTTATGATTTAATAGTGAAATTGTGTGTGTATATAAGTATGTATGTCTACGAAATTAATTAGGTATTTTAATATTTATCTACTTGAAAAGCATTAATTAAATTCAAAATATTTTACAAATAAAAATGATAAAATATTTGCTATAAATAATTTAAATAAATAAAATAATATCTATTTGTTTATAATTTTGAGATATACAAATATGCTTATAAAAAATAAATGTAAAAGAATAAGAATAGCTTAGTAATAGATAATAATTTATAATTATTTATACTGAAAATAAGTGTCACCTTTATATATGTTTTTTTTACATAATAGAAGCTTAGTAAGAAATATTTTTATGATTAATTTTAAAGTGAATGTATGTATGTATCTATATATCTTGGAAATTAATTAGATATTTTAATTCTTTGCTACTTGATAAGCATTAATTTAAACTCAGAGGATTTAACAAAGAAAAATATAATAAATAATTTCAAAAATAAATCTGTAAAGATAAAACCAATTAGCATTACTACTTAAAACTAGAAATAGCTTAAAGACGTACTAAAAGAAATAAATTACAATAAAAGGTAAGGTGTAGAACAAATGAGCAATTAAGACTTAAGAACATTATGGGTTGGCGATATTGAAGCCTGGATGAATGAATAATTTATTGAAAGTGTTTTCAACAAAGTTGGTAATTAATCATTATTATCTTCTAAAAATAAATAAGATAGTTATCTTTAAATTTTATGATTTGCAATTTGAAATTTATTTATCTAAATACATTATTTTTTATAAAAATAGGTAAAGTTGTTAGCGTAAAGTTAATCAGAACAAAAGAAACAAGTCTCCCTGCAGGTAATTAAAACTTTATATGATCAGTCTCTTGAAAGCCTTTATATATATTACTAATTTTTATAAAAAGGCTATTGTTTCGTTGAATTCTAGACTCATGAACAAGCAGAAAGAATTTTAATGAATTATAACTAGCAATTAATACCAGGAACACAAAACACATTTAGAATGAATTGGGGAAAGAATCGTAAAATATTTTCAAAAGTTAGAAATTTTATTAATATTTTGTAATAATTATATAGCTACTAACACTGGTATTATCAAAGCACCTACAACCTAAGCTAATAACGGTTATGCCAATAATTAGTATGGTGTCATGTAATAGCCAGTTATCCAAGTGCCACCTATTTAAGAATTTTCAGTAATTAAAACAATATTTTAAGAACAAATTTCTGCTTATTTTTAGAACCATAGTTAAATATTGCTCTTAATATGAATAAATTATTGACTGATTATCCCGCTAAACAAAAAAAGTTTTAATTCTAGTTAGTTAGAAAAATGATTTTAGAATGCTTTTTCTCTTAAGGAATATTAATAAAAGTAATCTGATATATAAAGTAACAGAAGATGATGCGAAATAGCACTTAATTACTTTGAAATATGAAAGTTGAAAAAAAGATATCAAGCAAAAAAGCGAATAAATAAATTTATCTAGCTAGACGAAATCTGTTATAAATAAGATTATATAAATATTTAAAAGAAGATAAATAGAGAGCGAAAATATAAAATAAATAAACAAATTAAATTTATAATTTTGGGACACAAAAGCATTTATAAATAATTAATTATCTTCAATAAATAGTAAATAATCAAACCTTTGTAATAGACTAAATATTTATTCAAAAATGAATAATTTAAGTGGGAAATTGGTCATATTTAATTCATTATATTTTGAGAGCAAAATTTAATAATAGTTCAATATGATAAATTATAGAAATTAATTTTTATTTTAAAATATTAGATTTATGTTGGCGAACTCGAACTTGGCATTAACGAATAGTAACTTGCAGAGCACTTCAGAGCTAAATACTCTAGTGTCATTGGCTCTAAAATTATTACTGAACCTACCAGCAAGATGAGTAAAGGTTATGGTTTTGTTAAATTTTCTAATCCTATTGAAGGATAACGCGCTATTCATGAAATGAATGGATCACTTTTTAAAGGCAAGTTTATTAAGGTATCTCAAGCTGTTTCGAGATAACAATAATAGGCTTAAGCCTAAGCTGCTGGAACTCCTGGATTCCCCTAACCCGCAGGTTATGGTGCTGCTACAGGCGCCGTTGACTATAATGGCTACAGTGGATATTATTAATAGTAACCTTCCTAAGATCCTTACTATCAATATAATTAATAATACGGATATGCTTCTACTTAAAATCAACCATATCAATACCCCTATTCATATTCTACTTCTTACTATTAGAATGGAGGAGTTTATGGTACAGATCCCTCTCAGCTCTATGGTCAATCTGCATAAACTAGCAACATGCATGGGTATTAATATCCCTCCACTGCAAGCAGCTAAAATGCTTAGGGATCGGCCCAATAATACTCACAATAATATCCTTAACAAGGTTAGGTTCCTCAAGTACCTTCTGCAACTGCAGCTACTAATCCTGCTGCTATTTAGTAATAGTAATCTTATTACAATTAGACTGCTTAAACTTCTCAAATTTCAAGCAGCTAATAAGCAGCCTCTACTCATGATAAATATTCTTAAAATAGCTATTAATCCCAACAACAATCTAGTAATGCTCACTATTCTCAATAACAATAATATTCCCATTAATAGTAACAATCATAAGCTCAATCACAAGTATCTAACCAATCTTAAACAGCTCAACAATAATAGACTTAATAGTAATTGGCCTAATCTGAAAAGAAGTCTGAAGTTAACTCTATTCCTGCTCCCTCTGCTAAGGAAACATCATTTTTCTAAAAGGTAATTACTAATTTAAATAAATTATTTGACATTTAAAGCTCAAACATTTAATGAATGAAAACAAATTTAATTTATTTCAAGATTTAAAAAAACTCATAAAACCTAGTAAATGAATCAAATATTTATAAATTAATCTTTGAATAAATTCAATAGAATTTTTTAAAATATTGAATTTAAAATTAAATTTATTGAGTAGAAAATATTTTTGAGTGACTTAAATGAAATACTTTTTTTAATATTAAATAATTTTTTTATGATAAATAGCCTAGCTCTGATTACATTGGATATTAAACTGATTATGTAAGCATGACTGGCGAGCTTGAATTCATATTGAAAAACAACATATGTTGAGAACACTACAAATATTAATTAATCTCCTCTAAGAAATATACAAGGAATGAGTGAATATTGATCTCTATAAATCTACTGAACTTTCTATCAATCAATATCTCAAGGGAAACTGCAAGCAAACTAAATAAAAGGTGTTGTTATTATTCCTAATTTCACAACTTCTCTTCAAATAGAATATTTTTTCAGCAGGAGAAAAGAAAGAAGAAAATTATTATTATCATTTAATTAATTAATTTCTTTAATTTAGGATTTCTTTTCTTACTACTATTATCATCATTATTATTTACTTTACATTTGTTTTAACATTTCTATTTATATTTTATTTAGTTTCCTTTATTATATTTTTTCAAAATCATATTATTACTTCTTTCCCCTCTTAAATGTGACTTCTAAAGTCACTATAAACAAACAAACAAACAGTATTCAAATATATTTTGTTTTCATATTTTATCTATCTAAAATTATTTACAATATGAGTGTTTTGAATGTGTGAAACTATGAAAGAGCAAAATTTATCCAACCAGCTTAGTTAGGGGCAATCAAAAATTAGCTGATTAATAAATACCTTTTCTTAAATAAATGCTAAAATTGCAATCAAGTAATAAAATAAGAAATAAAAAAGCTATTGAATATGATGTAATTACTTGGATAGTACAGGAAGAAATTGTCATATCAAATATCATTTAAGTAGATTGAATAAATGAGTGAACTATGCATCAAATTAATAAAGTTTTCATAGATTTCTTAATTTACTATTTTATTAATACTGAATAGTTAAAGAATATTCTTCATTAGAATAGTTTATAAATAATGCTGCTCTCTGGCAAAATTTAGTTTTAGATACAATAGCAACTTTGGCACAATTATATTTACTAAAGCTGGAAGGAGTTCAAGCAATATCCTAATAGATACTATTATGTAAGAAGTAAATCGAAACTTTTTTAGTTAATTTGTCAAACAAACAAAAAAATCATTACTATTTATTACTTTCTGTTATGATATTTTATTGGAGTTTAAGTTGAACAAATAATGTTGTTGTTGTTGTCGTTGTTATTAAAAAAATATTTTTCCATAAATTTTAATGAATAATTGTTTATAATTAACTATATTTAAATCATAGTTTTAATTACAATAATAAATAATTAATTAAATAAAATATAAAATAATTTGAAAAAGAGAAGGTTTTTAGACTAAATTTGTTATTAATAAATAATTATCAACTTGAATCTATCAAATTCAGTCAAATATCTATCTAATAAATATTAAATTTTATTTAATTATCTTCTTCTAAAAATAAAAATACTCTAAAATTTTTAATATATTTGTTTGTTGTTTTAAAAATTTTTTGCTAAAAAACTTATTTATTTTTTGAAAATTTAAAATACCAATATTTATTTATTCAAAAATAATAAGAAACAAAATGAATAAAAAAATATTTAGTGAATACAAAGTACAAAATATTATATACAATCTATCTATGCATCCATCCATATATTTATGTTTATTTATATAATATAAATGTTTATATAACTAATGATAAACCAAAAATATTTTATCTATACAATTTCTATCATGTATTTATTTAATTTGGTAGATAGAAAATTTTTTTGAATAAAATAACCATTTATTTAATAAAAGTAAAAGCTGGTTATTTCTTCAAAATGTGTAATTATTTATTTATTTATTTATTTATTTATTTATTTATTTATTTATTTATTTAATTAGCTTAATATTAATTTTCAAAATATTTTTGATAATGTATGCAGCTAGGATCATTCAATAATCTCATTTCACTATTTTTAATTTTACAAATCATTTTTGATAAGTGGAGCATTTATTGATAATTTATGTTCAAGATTATTTGAAGGTTGATAAACATTCGTACATGCAGGTATTTTAGAATTTTTGGAATTGCTTCTCTTTTTTATTTCTGAGTTCTTAATTTTTCTTTTGGCTTTAACTTTCTTTTTCTTTGGTTATTCTTTTTTCAACTAAATAATTGTCTTCAACTGATATAATTTCAATTTTTTCATTACACTTTTTAAATTGTTAATTGGGAAATAAACTTCGAATTCCTTTATTGAAGAGAATCCTTCATCGTAAAGAGGAACTCTTGAATTTAAAGGATCTTTCATCAATTTACTATGCCTCTCTGAAACTGTTTGCATTCTTTTCATTGAGGGCTTAGTATTATCGTTTGCCATATTATTCAAATTTTTACCACTTTTAACTTTCAAAACTTCTTACATAGAATTATTTCCTAGCCCTCCTGTATGAGATTTTGCTCTGATACAGGCAGTACTGCTAAAATTTTACTATGATGCTTTGTACTGCACAGGATCCATCGAAGATTATGATTTAAAAGTCTTTTCGTACTCAGATTAATTATTTATACTAAAATGAATACTATTTAGATAATCTAATGTACCTTACTTCATATTTATTGACAGCTACTTAGAAGAATTTCTAATACTTGATGATATTTATTAAGTCATTTTTTTCTTCATGCCTAATGCAGAATTTCTACCTCCTCCTTGACTTATATTAGATGCTTGTTTAGTTATTGAGACTATGCTTCTTGTGTTATTATTATTATAGAGTGATTCTTATTTATCCTAATATAAACTATTCATTTCACTTCTAGAACCATTCTTCAATGCTTATTTGTTTGATGATGTTTAAATATTTTTTTTTGAGCTCGAGGCACTGTTACTCCTTTAAACTTAATTTTGCTGAACAAGAGTAAAAATGTATTCTGATTTTTAGTCTCTTTCATTGTCTTAATATGCATCATAATATTCATCATCTTCTTCATCTTGGTCCTAATCCTCCTCTGAAACCCTACTGTTTTCTTCATAGACTAAATTGCTATGACGTCTTTTTAAGTAACTATCTTCAATACCTTCTCTACTCTCTCTGTATTTTGTATTTTTAGAGAGTGAAGTGTAATTAGAATTTTTTCTGGAATCTAACTCTCTCTTGTGGATTGTAGGGGTATTTGTCACATGAGATTTAGGATCCATATCACTTTCGTTAGTAAAAGCATTATTAGTACTCACCTTTTTCTCTTAAAAGGAATCTTAATATGACCCAAGTTTTTCAGTTTAAGTTTGAGTTTAAAAGTCTGACTTTGCATCCATTTAAGTTCTTTCATTTTTAGAATAAATGTCTCTATAACATTCAGCCTAAAGTCTGCTGTCTTCATCAGCAGCTATTTTCCTAAAGCTACTTTTAATTTCATAGTCATTATTTTCTCCATCCTTTACAGCTTCACTCATTTTGCTTATTTATGATTTTTAATATTCTTCAAGTTCAAGTTCATAATCTTCATCATCTTCATCCTCATCATCCTCTTCATCTTCACATTAATAGTATTCCTCATCAGAAGAAGGCATTTCTACATATTAATCAGCAGCATTATCATATTAGAATTTTACCATTTATTTTATGAATCTTTTATCACTTACACTTTATCGAGATCCTTAAGATTCAAAATTGCTATGATTTACTTATTGAGTTAATATTTACATCACATCCATTCTATACTTAACTAATCTGACTCTAAATGCTTATATGAGTTAAACAGAATTACATTTAAAGTTTCTCAATCTAACTTAAAGCTTTCTTAAATTAGGCTCAGTCTATTCGTACTTATACAGAATTTTGCTTTATTGAAAATTTATAGGGAAATACTTTGGACATTCGTTACTGAAATGTCCGTAATTATTACAGCTAAAGCATAATATATCATTCATTCTAGAATAAATGCTAAGATTATCTTTAATTTTGCAAAGTGCTTCCTATAAAAAAGAAAATTAATCAAATTTTAAATATTTTTTGTAAAAATCTTTACATAATCCAAAGGGTATTCTTGTAAAACTTATTTAAAATCTTCAAAAGATACATAGCATAAACTTGTGGCTGCCTTTGCTGCTCTGGCATTAGATGAAGTTACAGAGTTACAAAAAAATCCCATTTAATTAAATACTGCACCATTTTAAGAGTGCTATTTATTAAAATTAATTAAATTATTTGCAAAAATAACTTTTTTAGATGAAAAAAAATATTTCTTTTAAAAGGATTTTTTTTGATAATTTTTTAATCAAAGTTTCTAGTATCTCCTTAACTCAGAATTGAATTTGAATAATAAATAAAATGAATAAATAGCATTAAAAATATAAAATATTCGATAATTTAATAGAAAGACAATTTACTTTAATAGATGATAAAATGTGAGATTTTTTATTATTTGTATTTTCAAAGTAAAATTCAATATAACCGTTGATTAGGAAATAAATATTCCCATTAAAAGTATTCTCTTTGTATATTATTTCTCCTGGTGATATTAATTGTTCTTTCATTTTTAAGGCTAATTTCTTCAGACAATCACGAGAAAAGTTTAATCTAAACAGCTTTACCTCATTTAAAATTTTAAAGAAATATTCTTCTTTAACATCATTTTTTAATTATTCATTCAACGTATTTAGGATTTATTCACCATTCAAATCTCCACATGTTTCGATTTAATTTTTATATTCTAAATTCTTAAGCACTAAATGCTACAAATTTCTTGATATATTTCTCTTTCTCATGTAATTTGTAATGCTAAACTTTATGCTCCTGTGTAAATGAGTTTGGAATTAATTTCTATAAATTTGAAAATTAATTAATTTTATTACCTAAAGTTTTATTCTCTTCTTGATTTTTCTTAGAAAATAGAACCAATTGTATTTATAGAATATCCAAATAGTCCGCAACTATTAAAAAATAATTTTTTACATTTATTTCAAATAGACCTAAAAATTTACTTACCTCAATGAAATTACGACTGTGACATATATCTTTTCATAGTCTGTTTTTGGTGTTATGTCTCCATATCCCACAGTAATCATCGTTATAAATGAAAAATATATGCTGTTAATATAACGTGTATAGTAATCATCTGGATTAGCCAACTACAGTGCATCAATCCAAGTAGCACTACTTCCGCTTTTGATTTCTTATACTGCAACATAATGAAAACCACAGCAAATATAGTGTGCCATAAAAAAATTGAGTAAAAATAGCTTTGCTAGTTAAAATATCGTGTTAAACCTTTATTCTAACTAAAAGTGCTCATCAATTTTATTCAAATAATCAGGAATTTAAACTAATCAACAACAAAAAAAATGAAGAGTTTTATTTTAATTAATTTTATTTACGAATTTTTATCATGAATATCCAGTCTACTAAAAAAAATGATTGATTATTTACAATCAGGACAAACGAAAAGTTTGTAACGAAATCTATCCAAAACTGCATTCTTTTTTATTAAATAAAAATCATAATTTAAAGCAATTAAAATTAATTTAATTAGTAAATAATTTGATTTTTAATAAAAAAAATTGAACTCTTCTAAATAAATAGAAAATGCTCAATAAAATATTTTAAAGAGAAGCAGAAAATATTTAATTCAGTACTTATCAAAATCATTATGTATAATGATAGAGAAAATTAAATTATTAGTTTTTAGAATTTTATTTTATATCACTTGAAATGTTTTTTTGAAAATTTTGCTCAGAATCTTATTATAAATTTGTTTAGCTTTTAATCATTTTAGTTAATAAAGTAGTACATTAGCTTTTTAAATATTGCCTAAAAAATAATATATTGTACAGCTGCTTTTTTATGTTGTAATAATTCTTACTGTAAAAAAGTTAAGGTTTAAACTTTTTAATTAATAAATAATTCAAAAAAAAAATAAATAAATTTCTTGAAATTTACTGGAAATAGTTTTTCATGATCTTCTTTTTGTTTGTAACTAAAACACCTTGATCGTAGAAAGCTGTAAAAAAGTTTAAAATTAAATCTAAGTTCATAATAATTGAGGGAATGAGATAGAGGATGTAGAATTTAATATCCTGCATATAATCTAAACCGAATGACATTCTAAGAGGGATACAAATATTTTGCATTGTAATAGTAAAGAATAATACTATATTCCATAAAAGAGCAAAGTTTGTATTAGGAGTAATCACAGAAAATGATGAGAAAATATTAAATATTTTAAAGCTTTAAAAAATGCACAAAAATAGCTTTAGGAACTTTGCTTAACTACTATTTAGAATTAGTGATTGCTTTCTTTTACTGAGAAATGATTAAGTATCGTAGCTTTAATCACCTATACATTTGAGCTAAATTGTGTTGAGATTGCTAAACTTGCTGAACATCTGATATTGCTTCATTTTATAAACAAATTTTTTTACCCTACTTAAAATTAAAAGTTCTTTCCATTATTTATTCGCTCCTTCTTTTGTTGTCAAAGTAGAAGTTTTTTTAAGGTCATTGTTTGTTTCTTTCTAATTTTACATATCGTTGTTAAAGGTCATCATAGCGCTAGTATTTTATAAAGCATATTTTGACTTTTTACCTCGCTTTTATATATTTTATTGTAACTCTAATAACTTTTCTATCTGCTATATTTATTTCTATTAATCCTCGCTCATTGTAGCATAAGAATCTTCTTCTTCTTCCTCCTCATCTGAATCTTCAAATGTATCATTTTCATTATCTTAATCTTATTCGTTGCTATTTGATTTTGAATTTCTTTTTTGAGTTTCTCCTATTGATAAATCATCATTTTTACTCATATCAAAATCAGATCTAGACTATGGTGAGCTGTAATTCTACTTTTCGCTTTATGCTTTGAGGTTAATAATTTTTTTATCTTCTTATTTTAATAAAATATTATCATCATCATTTTTCTATATTTATATGTTTCTTAAGGAGGCCTTTACAAGATGTTATGATATTTCTAAATTTACTTAGGAATTTGAAATCGATCTTTTTGATCCCTCCTTAAAGATTCTACTTTCTTGTTATTAATCAGATTGTATATCATTATCTGTTAACTTTTAGTTTCTTTTCTCAAGTTCAGTTCTATCTTCATCCATAGCAAACAACTTGCGTCTTTTTTTCACTCCTTATAAAGGCATCTCATCAAAATTTTTTATGAATGGAATTCCTTCCCTGGAGCAATTCGCAGATTCTTCTAATCCTGTTATGCTTTAAATAAAATATTATTTAATCATTACTTTATATTTTTCATCTTTTGATATTACTCTTAGCTCATCATTATCAAAATTTAACTTAAATTTCAGCAAATCTATCGTTCACTTAGTGTGAGTAGGGAGGGTTATTTAAAAAATGTCCCTAACAGCTATATTAAATATACTTTTTATGCTTATTCTACCTTCTTTCTCTAATTTTGTTATTTATTTAGCTTATTATTTGATTTATTTATGATTGTAAATTAAACAAAATAATTTGGGATAATTAATTAAATGGCAATCAAAATAACTCTAATTATTGCTATTTGTTAAATAACATAAAATTCTGGTTCTACCATTCATATATTTGCAATCTCTTCACAAAATATAATGATTCTTATACATTAAATATTATTTATGCCACTTTAATTTTTCTTTTTAATTTCAATTTTTTCATAGCTACAAAAAATAAACCTTAAAGAGTTACTATTTCTCTAAAGCATCCTCATCATCTCTTTTTCAGTAGTAAAATATTTAAATAATATAGATTCATTAATTAACTAATTTAATTAAATTATATTAATAAGCTATAACTCAAAGTCCAAGATAAAGAAAAAAATAGAAAAGAAAATTTTATTTTTGCTTAAATTCATTATTTTTTTGTAAGCAAATTTTAGTTGTTCAAAATATAAGTTAAAATTTTCTTTTTCAATTATATTTTACTTTTTTTATAGCCTAACTCTATATAATTTAATCCAAAAAAGTTTTATAATAACTCCATACCTAAAATTATTTTTGAATATTTATTTTTATTTATTTTTTAACTTTTAACTTTTTTTAATCTTGAAACAAACAGAAAAAAATAAAAAAATAAATAATTAGAATAATCTGCGAATTACAATATTTTTTGATTGGCTTCTTTATTTTTATCAATTATTATGGATAGAGTGAATCTCAAGTAGATATTTAGAGAGAATTTTATTTATGAAGATAGAGTCATTCTGATTAAGATGTTATAATTAAATCATTCACTTAGTAAATTGAAATGTATTATTTAATAAAAAAATATTTAAAATTTTGCAAATATTTTTAGTAAAATAACAAACCAACTTAAGAATTCAATAAAATATTTTAATATTATGATATTGTTAATGGATATGGTTAAATAAAGAATTTAATCTTAATTTTAATTTTTAAATATTATTTTCTAAAAATTAAATTTATCCTAAATATTTAAATTTTTAAATTTACGATTACAGAAATATTATTTAATTTAACTGATCATAAGTTATTTTTTATTGATATGTATAAAAAAATGTACAGACAAAGTGACAGATTTATCTAATATATTTTTGGTATTTATGTTTATATATTGAAAAAATTAAAAAAAACTCAGAAATGTAAATATGTATGTGTGCATGTATTTAGTAAACCTTACTTACTTAATATGATGATGAAGTATGTATGTATGAAGACTAACTAACAGAGTTAACTTAGTTAAGAACTAACTAACTGTAAATCAATCCTAATTAATTTAAAATGCCGCAAAAGAAAACAACACACAATATATGTAAATAAATAGATATAATAATTAATTCCTTACTTGTTTCATTACTTTACATTCATTCATTCATTCATTCAATCAATGAATCATTTATATTCTATCTTTCTGAATTCTTGTTTTCAAATCAAAAATGACATTTATATCTATCTTTTGCTTAAAATATTCTAATAAATTTACTTTGTATTTATTCAACTTTGTTATAAAAATGTTTATTTATTATTTTAATGATATAGTCTCATCTTCTGCCTCCCTTTTTGTCTTTTCCTCTTGAACTACTTCTCTTTTTGTTCCTTTATTTTTAATATTTTTTTAGTTAGTAAAATGAAATACACTTTTCTTTTATATTTATTTTTTTTACTTTCTACTAGATCCTGATCTATCACGAGATCTGTCTCTTCTTGATTTTCCAGATGATCTATCTCTTTCTCTATCTCTATCTTTTTCCCTTTTTCTGTCTTTGGATTTACTTCTAGATGATCTCTTTTTAGATTTTGTTAAATAAAAATAAAATATAAATAATTAAGCAAAAATAAGTAATAAATTACCTTCTTTTTCTCTTTTTCTTTATCCAACTTTTTCAAAAGCTATTTTAAGCTTTCTTTTTTATTTTTCAAGCGAATGAGCTCATCTCTAAGTAATTAGAAACCTGTTTTTATTTAAGTTTTTTTAGGTATTTGTTAAGTTATAATCAATCAATTAACCTTAGTGAATTTTTCCTTCTAAATGGGTTTAAGCTCTTTTGTCCTTATCGTTTGTAATTTTCCAAGCACCACAAATATCACAAACTTCCTTTTATGCTAGACCACTGTTTGATGGGTTGTTATCATGACTATTAATTAGTAAATCTCTTTGAATTCTATATTATTCAGCTTCATCAGAAAGCTTTTCAGCCTATTCAATTTCTCCCTAATCACCTAGTTCTTTACTCAATTCAATCTTTTGCTTAATTAAGGCTTCATAGGAATCTATTCTATAATACAATAATATTGTCAATTTAAACATCTTCTAAAATACTTTTTTGGGCGTTTACAAATATGAAATTAATTAAACCAAATTAAGTATTTAATTAAAACAAAAATATATGCAATAAACTTACTTATCTTATATTTCTTTAGGACGCTCAATGTCAGAGGTATTTTTCTTTTCAGAAAATTGTTTATTTTTTTAAACTTTATTATCAATATCATCTATTTTCTTCTAAATATAATCTATTATATTTTTATTTTTTAGTTAATACTTTCACATTTTTAACTTTTATATCTTAAAAGAAACAATAACAATATACCTATAACTTATTTAGTAATTGTATATTCGAATTCAGCTCTTTTTTCTTCTGAATCATCTTAAAATTAACGCTTAAAAAACTCATCATGTCTAGACTTGCAACTATTCGAATAATATCAATCATAAATACTTATATTAATTCATATTTAAAATAATATAATATAAATAATTTGTAATGTAGCTTATGCTTATTGTATATGATATTTTTATGATTTATTATGTTGCTAAATGCTTAATATTCTTACGGACCATCGTCGTATGGAGTATTTGGAAAGATATCCTTGTAGCAGATATCCTAACTAACTAAATAGAAAATGCATACCTGATTATTATTAATAATAATTAGAATTAGATATTTAAAAAGCTTAAAAGGAAATAATTTATTAATTGCTTTGCAAAGTTTAAGTTACTTATTTGTCGCTGTAATGCTCCTTCTTTTTGATTCTTTCATTTTTAGAAAGATTTCTATCAACACCAAAAAATTAATCTAAAAGTAGTTTTTATTGATCCATTTTTAATTTCTTTACTATTTTTATCTTGATAAAGATTTTTTTCTAAATTAATAATTTATAAATTTTAGTTAAGCTTATATTTCTTAAATAATTTCCAAAATCTTTGTTTTTGTATTAAATTCAAAGATTTATGACTTTAAATTCTAGATTATAATCTTTTGTTTCTATTTGCTATAAAAAAAGAATTAAGACACATTTTTTATTTATTTTTTTCATCACAATTATAAACCTCTCAAAACCATTTTATAATCTGAATCAGCTGATAGGTTAGTTATAACACCAGCTTAGTTTTAATCAAACATAAATAGAAAAAATAAGTAACTATCTTCAATTTCATTTTCATAAATTCATTATTCATGGCATCCCTTCTAAAAAATCCAAGTATTTTATTGTAACTGTAAATGTTAGTTCAATAACTGGATGAAAAAAAAAAAAAAATATAGATAATAATACTGAAAAGACTGTTCTTCTAAACAAATTGTTGATTTTTTAGCTTAAAAAACTTTTCAATAGATTACATACAGATGATATTATATCATATTCTAGCAATATTTTAATTCTAAAATATATATTAAAACCAATTAATATGAAATTTAATTTATTCATTCAATAAAAAGTAAAAATAAAATTTTAATTTAAAACATATTTAATATCAACCATGAATACCATCATTGCGATTTTATTTTTAAAATAATTCAAAATTAATTTTTTATTTTTTAAATGTAAGAAAAGGATTATATTTGATTAATTTAAATTATTTAATTTAAAGGGCAAAATATTAATTATTTTTACCTTTTCATCACATAAATACTGAATGGTTTATATTTTATTAAAATTATTTCAAGGTAGAGAAAAGGAGACAGATAAACTGTTTAAAATCAATTATTCATTGATTTATGAGTTGTAAGAAGATTTAATTCAAATATAAGCAATCAAATAATTAAATTGTATTAATAAAATCTTACAAAATTTTTGGTATTTATTTGATAGTAAAAAAAAGTATATTCACTTTGATAAAAAACTATAGAAAGCTAATGTCTAAAGAAATTGAAAAGCTTATAAATTAATAGGCGAAGAGATAAAATCTTCCTATATAATATTTAAGAGATAAGATATATCCTGAGTTGTATCAGGCTTTGGTTATGGTAATGCCTTTGATATTTTATTTATTAAGTAATCTATATTTAGTTTAGCATAGTATTAATAATCAATATTTTAAACCAAGCTTATAGACCATATTATTAAAACTGACGAAATAAGGAAACATTAGGAAAGATTAAAAAGGAAAAAAGTTTTTGATAAGCTAGAATAAAAGAAAGTAGAAAAATAAAAGTTGAAAGAGGATTTAGGTAAAGATATATTACATTATTAGCTAATTAATTCATTACACTAATTTATCAATATTTGAGCTATAAAACAAGAGTTATGGTTTTAAGTTCTTCGATACAACAATCAAGAGTTTGATAAAGATAATAAATTATTTATCAATTTAATATAAAGGTAGTGATTATGTTAGTAGTGAAGATGATAGTTTGGATTTTGAAGATTTAGGTTTAGAAAAGGAAGAATTAGAAAAAATTTTAAATGAGAGAAAAAAGGCAAAGGAAGATTAAGATGGCGATGATAAATAGGAGGATGGAGAAGACTCAGAATCTTATAATAAATCCAAGAATAATATATAATCAGATTCGCAAGATTTAAATGGAGGTGGATAAAAAGACAAAGGCAATAAAGAAAATTTAGTTTTAATAGAAGAAAACGAAGAAAAAGATGTAACTTAATTGCTTCTCAATTTAAAAAATATATTTATTTCAAATATAGATACATATTTATAAACTAAATCATTTTTTTATTATAATTTAAATCTATTATCAAAAGGAAGAAAATGAGAAAGATATAACAGCTGAAAGGGAAAAAATTACTAAAGAACTTAAGCAATAAAGAGAAGATTTAGGATTTAACCCATTAAAATTTTTAGCAGAAAAGTTAAAAGAAATTCATAGTTAATAAAATTGATAAAAAAAATAAAAATAAATATCTTAAACCTCAAACTCTTTTTATATTACCAGTATTATATTTTTAATCGATATTAAATTAATATATTTTATTTTCAGATATTTAAGCTTATAATAAAATAAAATTTTTTATGTAAGGTTAAGAGTATATTTTTTGAGATATTCCTATTTACTAATCGTCAAAAAACTGAAAGTATGTATATTTATTAATAAATAAAGAAATAATTAATAAAATGAATTAAAAAAATTAAACACAAAATAAAATTAAAAAATTTTTCAATAAATTTATCAATTTTTGTTGAAAATTAAAATTTAGTCAACTAAGCTGATTGATACTTTAAAAAATCTTTTTTTAGATAACTGTGGAAATATAAAATTCTAAAAAATAATTTATGATGTCATTTTATGAAGAAAAAAAAATTAAATAGATCATTCTATTTTGTTTGGCTTTGATTAAAATATTCATAATAAAATAAATCAGTTGCTTCAAAAAAAAATATATTAAATTATTTATTTTAAATAGAAAAAACTTAATTATTTCTTTTAGAGAATAGAAATAAATTAAAATAATATAAAGATTTAACAAAAAAATATTTTTTAAGCGTGATGCTAGAAATAAAGAAGCTTATTTGCTAAATAAAAATATTAATAAATAAATAAATCAATCAATCACCTTAAGATGAAAATTAAAAAGTAAGTAAATAAAAAAGCTGAATTATGTTTTGAGCTTTATATTTAAATTAGAATATTATATACTTAATGAGTTGAATTTGATTTTAATATTCTACAAAAAAAATAAATAAATAAATAAATAACTTTTTTTACAAAATTAAGATAAAAAATAATAATTCTTTTATTACAAAAACTCGATAACAGAGAAAGAGATTGTGTTTTTTTAGAAATTTAAAAAACTTATTTTAATAACAATTTATGAATAAGTTAGATTAGTTTTATAATAAAAATATTTAACTTAAATTTTTAACTAATAGATATAAAGTGACAGACAATATTTATTTTTAAATTAATTTATCACATATTTTGCTTAATTTTGCTAATAAGGTTTTGTCTCTTTTATAAATCTTGTTGAGATAAATTTTCAGTACTTGCAGGTTGATTCTCTGTTAATAAAACACTTTATTGAGAAGAAATGTTTTTCTTGGTATCTTCCTATTATTAATATAAGAATTTTTGTTAAATTATTGATTTATTTATTAAAAAGTTTAGTCGTAATGAATTAATTACACCGCCTTCCTTGTAATCTTTGAGTTCTTGCTCTCTTTGTTGTTATTTCTTCTTACGTAAAAGTTCTCTTTGAGCCAATAAACGCTTCTTTCTTTCTTCTAAGGATTCTTCCTTTTCTCCTTCTTCTTCCTTCTTTTCAGGGACTTATTAATTTCTAAGTTTTTCTTCTACTGATTTATAATTGTCTAATTGTTGCAATAAGGTGGCTCTATCAGCTAATAAATCATCAATGGGCTTTTCGTATTTCTTATTTACCAAAGGAGGTAAATTTGAAGGAGCCTTAAGAACAGGTAATTTATTCAAAGGCTTGAATTAAGGTTCTTGTTATTTAACTTCTTCAACTTCAGGTTCCTTTTCTTTGGGTTTATCTTACTTGACAGGAGATTCTTCCTTTTTGCTTTACTGAACTTGCTCTGCTTATTGAGGAGCTTTTTCAGGATGAGATTAAGGCTTATTTATTTATTAATTAATTTTTAAATGCTTTTTTTTAAATTTAATTTACAAGTTAGAAATTTGTAACTTTTGATTAATCAGGAACAGGAGTTGGTTCTTGCTATTATTATTGAACTTGACTTCTTGTTTAAACCTCCTTTTCATAAGTTACTTTTGACATTTCTAAAACTTTTTATAATTCTTCATCTTCAACATCGTGAAGCTTTTTGATTTCTTCTTCAGCAGCTAAACTCATTTAAATAGCATGCTCAATTTCCTTTAGTTTAAAAATTAAAATTTTCACCTTTATTCTAAAAAGTTATTAAATCATCTAAAGTAAATTTTTTATAAGTTTGATATAGAAAAAAAAGAATTGCTTCTGCTATACTGATGAAATATTTTTAAGAAAGTTCTATTCAAATATATCTATTTATTTTATTTAAAGTTTTTAATATAAAAAATATTACTGCACGTTCAGCTTCCATGGAAGCAAGCTTCAATTTTTCTTCATTTTCTGGAACAGGCTCTTATTCTTCATTTTTCATCATTTCCTTGAGAGCTTCAAGTTCTAATTCTTTGTTTCTCTTAACCATGAGCTTCTTAAAAACTAAGAAATTGTCAACGATAAGAAGTTATTCAAATACTTTTTTGTGATGAGGGCTCTTTAAACCTATTTCGATGTATTATAATAACTTTTGTTCATCAATTCCGATTTCTGCCATCAAAGATTCGATCATTCCTTCAATTAACTTTTTGAATTTCTATTTTTTTAAGATATTTATTTGAATTAAAACATATCCAAATATTGAATCAAGGCTAAAATGTGAATTCTTTAGTAATTTTATAGGAAACTTACATTGTGAATTTCAGTGTAGCTATATTTTTTAAATAAAAGAAGCACATTAGGATATTTTTAAAAAATAAATTAGTAATTTATAGAATAAGTGTTTGTTTAATGATTAAAAAAATTACGAGAACTTATTTTCTTCTTCGTCATCGAAAACGATACAATTTTCATCAAGAAACTCGTAAATAGGAACCTTCCAAAGAGGTGAAGTCAAATACTAAAGAAGATATTCGTAAATCCAAGACTTTAATTGTTAATAGTTAAAAATTAAATAGGGAGAACCAATTTTAAAATAGTATGAATTTTTTTACATCCTCTAATAATTTATCAGACTATTAAGCATTAGATTGAGGTTTTGATTGTTTTTGTTGGGCCTACTACTTTTATGCTTATTATTGTTGTGCGACTGCATTCTATTACTACTATTAAGAATCAGTCTTTTTCTTACCAAATAACCATCCAAAAACCATTTTTATATTCTTCGGCTATTATTTATTTTACCTAAATCTTTTAAATCAGAAGAATTTTTTCTTTATTTTAATTATAAATCAACTTTATCAGTCACTTACTATTTATATTCACTGAATTCAAGAAAAGAAGCACGCAATTTTATTTTTATTATTAATTAATGACAAAATATATCTTTAATTTATTTGGTTGCAAATTCAGAATAGTTAGTTTTTATTTGTTAGCTATTAATTAATACTTTTTCTGCGAATATCATTTATTATTTAGAACTAATAAATTTATGGTTATCCATTAAAAAATATAATTACGTTGAAACGTAATATTTTTATCCAGAAACTTATTCAATAATTTACCATGATATCCATCACAGAATAAATAAATAGCTAAATAAATCAGTGTTGACGATATGTAAATTCTGGTTGGAGAGTAATTTATTATCACATATCTAAATAGTAAATATTTTGGTCAAAATAAAATTTTAAAAGGTATCCAACAAAAATACTATTAAACATACCGAAGAGAACATAAGCAATAAAAATATCTTCATATTACTAAATTTGGGTTGGTAAAAAATGAGAGAGTTTCCTTTAAAATAAAATGAAATTAAACACGATTAGTTAGGTTAAAATAATAGCTTTGGATAAATTTTGATATTTTTTCAAATGAAAATTGTAGGTAAATTGTACTAGTAGTACAATAACTATGAATAATTATCAAAATTACACACATATATTTATATTTTATCTTACAATTCACCTTAAATTCGCATTTATTACCACTTTAATAATGTTTCCACCCCACATAAAATTTTATCTTCTTAACTTTTTATAAATTAATTTCTTGAAGAAAATGATGGGTTTTTTATAGTAAAAATAAGATTAAGGTATTCTTATTTATTTTCAATTATTTGAAAATAGAAAAATTTGATGATTTTTAATATAATCAATTAAATTTTGCATTCTTTATAAAAAAATAGGTAAAACATAAAGGATTAAAAATTACATTTGTTAAATTCTAATTTATCTGCTTTTTGAAATAAAAATAGCACATTTTTATATTTTATTAGAGCAGTCTTCTTTTATTTTTATTCATCTAAAAGCTAAATTTGAGAGTAAATTTATGCATAGGAGTGTTAGATTACACAAATTTTTATTAATTTTATTATTATGATTTTGTATATATTTTTTATTAATAGCTTTATTTAACTTCAATAATTGAAGTGTTTAAAATTGAGCCTATCTATTTTTTTACAGATTATTAAAGAAATTAATTATACTCTACATAATTAGTTTATTTACAATTTTTTTGCATGAATAATTAAAATAATTTATAAAAACAAAAATGAAGTACTAAATTCTATTAAGTCGAAATTTAGATTTTTTGTTATTTTACAAATAAATACTTAAAGAGAAAAAATTATATAGATAAGATTATAAAATTAATTGCATTTTTTAAATATTCTAATTGCATTTATATGTAAATAATTTATTTCTATTTTAGTAAATTCAGTTTTTAAATTTAAAATACTTTCAGATTTTCGCAAAAGTAAAGAACCTATCAGCATTGACAATAACCTTGCTATTCTTATTAACTATCTTGGCTAGTGTTATTTTAATCCCTTTTTTATGCTAACATTTAGTTTTAATCCTTATTTTATAATTTATTTTTATAATCGTTTTGAGGAGCAGTTTTTTTTGAACCCACTTTGATGCCACTACTCTGTTATAAATAAATATGTTAATTTTCACTCACTAAACTTAGAAAAGTAAATGTTTACCTCATTTGTGAAGTCAATTAGATTTTACTATATTTTACTTAAAATTTCTTAAGCCATTATGTTAAATATTTTATTAACATTATCACCGTTTTTAGCAGAAACTTCAACATAATTGTAACCTTATTACTCTGCAAATTCTGATGCTTCTTGTTAGGATACTTCTCTCCTATTATAGTTAAAAAATATTTTTTTCTATTTAAATCTTTATAAAATCTTTATTCAACTAATTTTCAAAAGAAAATATCAAACTTTTTAATAGTTAATTAAAACTAATTTAGAAAACAATTTTATATATTTTTTCAATAAAAAGGGATTGAGAAAATCAATTATTTATGTTAATTATTACTGCAGCATTTAATCAAACTTGTTTCCTACTATTAGCACAAAAGTTTCTTCCTTTCCTTACTCTTTTATATCATGCAACCATTTAGGTAAATTTTCAAAAGAACTTCTTTTTGTAATATCAAAAACAACTACAGCCCCTATAGCACTTTTAATAAAATAAAATATGAAGACATAAATTTCTTGAAAGAAGCTTACCCTTTATAATAAGAACGTGTAATTGATCTAAATGACTCCTATCCTGCCTATAAACATTTTAAAATTAAAGCAAAATTAAATGCACATTTCTAATAAAAAATATTAAATGAAAAAATGATTAAACTATATTTTACTGTATCCCAAATCTAAATTTTTATAGATAAATTAGCAACATCAATTATTTTAGATCCGAATTCTACTCCAATCGTTGCATCATAATCTTCCCTAAATCTATCATCAACAAATCTTAGTAGCATGCACGATTTTCCTACGCCTTTTCATTATTTGGAATAAGTCAAAATCTAATAGATAATAAGAATTTTAAATGAATATCTAACAGAGAAACTGCAATTAACTTTCACATTTTTATTACAAAATAAATGAAAAATGATAAATCCTAATACCTGTATCTCCTATCATAATAAATTTAAACAGATAATCATACTGATTCATTGCTTGGATTCTTACTACACTAATTAATACTAATATAATTATTAAGGTATTTATTAACTTCTTATTTCTTATTCTAACTAGGTAAAAATTTAATTTAAAGAATTTCTCTTAAAATAAATAAAAGAAAAATAGATATTATCACTAAATTTAAAAAGTAAATAATTGTCTTCATTTGAAATTGGAATTTATCTATACTCTAATTCTTTTTTGGGCAATATTTTTTAGAATAGCCGATAATTTACAAACAGAAAATTTACATTTTATAAAAGGTTTGTTTATTATTTTCTGATCAGATTAATATTAAATGTTTGTTTAGATTTCAGCTAATATTTTACAGTAATCAGCTAAAAATTTATGATAAGGTAGTGTAGATAGATTCCATATCTTTCTTTTCCTAAACTTTAATAAAAATAATTTAAAATGAATATTTTAGGAATCCAAATATAGAAGAAAAAAATATAATCTTCTACAAAACAGAATTTAGTAAAAATTTAAAGAACTTTTTAATAACTAAGGACGTTTATTTATTTATTATAATTCTTTTGTGAACTAGCATATTTTCTAGTATTTTAAGATATATTAAAATGAATATTTTAAAGAAATAAAAAATACAAACAAAAAATATAAACTTTTAGATATCTAAAATCAGAAAACATTTAAAGAACTTATTATATGATTAATGATATTTATTTATTACTATATGGTCAATCTATATTATTTATATATTGATTGACTGATTAAAATGAGTTAGTTGATTTAATTACAAATTTTAACAAAATTATTTTTAGTAAATATCTTAAAATACATACATTTTAGCAATTTATTTTTACTCCTCTTGCATGGTAAATAATTAATTATATTGTTTGAAGTGTGATTGCTATTTTTATTGATTACCTTAATAATCATGAAAAATAGTCATCCAAAAAATCTTTATCATCCAATCCCATTAAAAGAGATTCTTCTTCAACTATTTGAGATTATTATTAATCAGAGTTGTTCTAACTGCAAAATTCATTTATTTCTTATAAAGATGAATTTTATAATTAAACTTTTAATGTAATTTCATTGAGATGATCATTTTAAGTTTAATTTACTTCTACTGTTTAAACCTATGCTTTATCTATGATATCTCCTTAGTTTTCATTTTCAACACAATTTTGAATATTGTTTTCCATTATTTTTTGGATGAATTGTTCTTCATGTTATTTTTCCAAATCTAGTTCTATTTAATCAGATATTAAATTTAAGTTTTTTTCTTTTTTATCTTCTAAAATCATTTCACACACTTTTTCTTCAGACTTTCCATCTGTTTCTGCTATTATTTCATCTAAAATTGTCTTTTCGTTATCTGAAATTAGAATTTATTCATTGTTTTCTTTTATTTTTTTATAAGGTTCTTCATTTAATTATTCCAAAAAACAAAATTCTTTAATTTTTGAACTTTTCTTCTTTGATTTAGCTGACTTTACTGAAGATTTGATGGTTGACTTTAATTTGCTTTAAGGAGTTTATTTTTTAGAGGCATTTACCTTATTGCTTACTTCTTTTTTTAAACTAGAATTCATCTTATTTGAGTAACGCTCCTATGTATCGAATTCTAGTGAATCAGAAGAAGAATTGTCAGCATCGCATGACTTATCAAGTTGATCTAAGATATATATAGAATCCTTAGATCTTCTCTCTATATTTTAACTCTAATTTTATTTTGTATCAGAATCAGTTGATAAATTCAATATCATTTGATTTTAAGAGTTGTTTAGAGAAATTTACAGATGAGTTTTATTTAATTCCTCAATTGATGAGTTTTGTAATGAGTTATTTATAGAAGAAGCCTCATCTGATGAACAAGACGAAGAGGATATCTAAATCGATTGAGAATTAAATGCACTGTCAAAAATATTTTTATCATTCAGCTATTCTTAACTATCTTCACTCATTTCTTAGCTAGATATTTATTCTTTTTTGCTATTTGCCTCTTAAGTTTCCTCCCCATCATTTAAAGGAGATGAAGAAGATTTGAGGTTTTCTAAATAATTTTTGTGTCTTTCTTGCATTTTAAAGGCATATTTACAGAGTTTGCTTTGAGATTTTTTTGTTATCTCTAAAAGTTTAGATCTATCAATGTATTTATACATCTTGCATGAATTGCACATTGATGATTTACTATAGTTAATTGTTCTACAACACTTACAAACCCAAATAAAATCATTTAAAATTATTTATCTTTATATACTAACAAATTCATCTTATGTAGGAGCAGGAGCTATTGTAGAATCAATATTCATTAACTGCTTCTCAAATTAGTCTAGTTATTAAATAATTTCTGCGTTTTAAGTATACTAATACTTTGGTTTCATAACCAAACATTTATTGCATGTGTTTCTATGTTAAAAATTTAGATTTCCACATTAACAAAGCCAATCACCATCTCTGGCATATCTAGGAACTACGGTTCTGGTTTCGCTATATTCTAGAACACTTTGAACTGCTCCTTTGATGATTTATTTAGCATTGTTTCGCTAATTCTAAATCATTTATTACTGCTACTAATAAGATTGTAAAGAATTAGGATGATAGTTATTAACATTATTATTTTACAACAAAGTAGATAAATTATAATTGTTCTTTTTTAAGTGCTCTGATGCTTTGTCTTAAATAGCATAATACAATTTCTCAGTATATAAATCCAAATTATCCATCAAATCTAAGTAATCTTCTCTCAAACTTTTATTTGAGTTGTTTTCTATTTTAAATTATTTCAAGTACTCAAACGGAGAGCAATTATCCTATTCACTTATATCAACCTAGTAATGAACTAAACTACCTTTATCCAATCTTTTAACAGATTCCTCAAGCTAAATTTGCAGCTTTTGATTATAAAAATCAGTCTAGATAGCATCATTTTTCTATTCAAAATCAAGTAAGCAACTCTAATTAGAATTCTAATTCAGTATAGATTCCCAACTAGAATAATTTCTATTGATTTAATCTTCTTTATATGCATCAAGTTACTGCTAAATTTAATTATCTAATTCTTTAGTACTGCATTAAGAACTAGAGTTAATTAGGACACCTATCCCTCCACTATTTTTTCTAATACCTTGACATATCTAATTACTAATTAAAGATCCCTCCGCTTAATTGATATTTTAAAGAATCTTTAATGAAGATAGCTAGTTCAGACAGGAATTCCCTAACTAATTTTAATTTAGCTGCTAGATATTTTTTGGAGGTTGTCCTGGTTAAGGTGGCGGATAAGAAATTTTAGGAATGTTATTTTAAATTGTAGGAAAAATAGGATTCAATAAATTTAATTGTGGGATGCCACCATTATTTTGTATATTGAAATGACTTAATTAATTATCATTAGAGAATGTTTAAATGTTTTAATTTATCTGGTAATTCATGAATTTTGAAGGTAAAGGTGGCTGATTATTGGAGTTTGAAAAATTGCTGAATTTGTTGTATCTCCAATTTTTTCTCCTTTACTGATCATTTTAGTATTAATTATTTGACTACCATTTGTCTTATTAGAATCTACTGCTATTATTATTATTTTTGTTGTTGTTATTATTTTGAGCATGCTTGTAATTATGTGAAGATTCATTTTAGTAATAATTATCACTTTTAATTCTTCGCACTTGTTCGGCATTTTAATACTCCTCACCAGCACTAAAGCTAGTGTTTGCACTTTAAGCTTTTTGAATTTTATAATCCTATACCTTTGGATCTATGTGCATTTCATTTTTTAATTATTTTTATGGTGATTAAGTAGGTTATAAATCTTCCAAGTCACTCATATTCTAGAAAATAATTTTATGGATATTTTGTTAAAGGCAAAATAAATATCAAAGTATAAAGTAAATATTCCTCCCTATTGATTAGAATAATTTTTTTTGTATATCTTATTGTTTAGTTTAAATTTTGCTGGTTTAAATGAGAGAAAGTCAGAAATAAAGATTTTAGAAAAGAGATTTGGTGTGTTTTAATTAATCTTATGAATGGAATATTGTTTTGTATAAATCACTAATTTTTACTAAAGATTTGTCAGAATTATTAATCTTGAAATATTGTTTGCCCCTAATTTAGTTATTTAATCTTTCTTTTTATCAATTTTTAAATAATAGAAACAAATTTCTGTCTTTTTATTCGTTAAATTTATAACAAGTATTTTGTAGCAACTATATTTTTCTTCTGCAAAAGCTTATGAATATTATAAATGCCCATGACAAAGAAAATATATACATTCATTCATTTATTGCTTTAATTGAATTTTTCTTAACGTTAAAATTTTATAAAATTCAAAATTGGCGCTATTTTATTATTATAATTTATTTCTTTATTAAGAGCTAAATAAATAAATTATGTTCAAATTTATCAGAATTCTTAACCATTTTTCTAATTATCAATATTTTGTATATTTATTTTTTTTCAAGTTAAAGATTTTAAAAATAATTTTCAGTCAATTAACTGTTAGTAAATAATATATTTAATTAATATTACTAAAAATAATATCTATAAAATTTGAATGAGAGTATCGTAATAAGTTAATTAATATTCTTAACCCATTAATTTATAAGTTTCCTTTGAAATTTAATATTTTAGAATATATCCTATGAATTCACTGACTTTATCCTCTATAAATTAAATTAATTTTAAATTTAATAAAATTTAAATATAATTTTTAATAGAGTAATAATCTAAAATAATAACCAATATCAGAAACAACTTTAATTGAAAATAACAAAAAATTGAAAGGTAAAAAAATATCTAAAAAACTAAAATATAAATTTTTGATTATTAAATTAAGAAAGGTACAAAATAATACTATTTTTATTCTTTTTAATTTAAAATAAACCTTTAAATTATCATTTGATAATTATTATTACCATAATTTTCAATAATTATTTATTGTTTTCATTATTTACATTTAGAAAAAACTTAAATTTTTTTGACATCAAAATCAATCAAATTACTAATTAGTCTTTAAATAAATCCTTAAATCAATTAAATAAAAAAAAACAAAAATACTTTTTTATTTAGATTGGTTTATATTTTCTTCATAAATTTTAATAAAAATAATTATTTTTAAATTAAAATAAAATTACAGTAATAGACTTTTTAAATGATATTTAATAATATAATTAAATTTCAAATAAAGAAAAGTACCATCAATATTTAAACTCTTTAAAATATTATTAGTTTTGTAAATATTCTTTATCTCTCAAGCTTTTGCTTTGATTTTTTTAATAGAAATATTTAAATGAACTAAAATATTTTATAATAAAAAGCTCTAATAGGTTGATACAAAATTGGAGATTAAATGAGTGACATTAATATAATAATTATAAAGTTAATATAAACAATTTGAATATAAAAATGATAAACTAAATAGCAGAAAATATTAAAATTTTAATTTAGGTTTAAATCTGGGATATTTAATTAAAATTGTTTCAATTTTGAAGTTGGTTTTTTAATTCCTTTCTTTTCTAAATTAAGTCTTATTCTTCCATACTCAAGTCAGACATTTACTTAATAGATTACTCTAATAAAGATTTTAGCTAATTATTCATTTCATCTTCTTGCTTAGCTGCTTAGCTTTTTTTACTCAAAAGGACTGTGTTAAATTGGTTAATTTTATTTTTAATAATTTAATTGCTTTCTTAAACTTATTTTATTTCTTTGCTTAATTATTCATGTGAGTTTATATCACCTTTTGAATTGCTAATTGTTAGCTCTATATTTTGCTATACTTGTAGACACTAATCTCTCTTAGTTTAAAGCTACTCTAATTCTTACTATAATTTTTATATTTGCACTTTTAATCCATTATGGTATTTCAATTTTTATTCTGTTTAAATGACAAACTCTTCATTCTAAGCGTTAGAAAAACTCTTTTCTTGTTCTAATTTTTCTTTTTATAATTTTAATTCTTATTTAAGTTTTTTTTAATTCAATTTCTCTTTTGTTAGTTCATAATTTTAATCAGAAGAATCTAAATTATCTTCATCTATATCTTCAAAATCATCATTTTCATCAAAATTATTCAAACTTTCTAATTAAATTCTCTTATTTTCTATATCCTTTTTGAGCAACTTGTTAGTTTGCTATAACATTTATAATTCTTATTGTAGCTTCTCTGTCTAAGGCTTTATAGAAATAAATTACTTTTAAGCAAACAAATTTAAAACTTCTTATTTCTTTTTAATATCATTTTCTAAGTTAGCCTTCTCAAAATTATTAAGACTAGCCTTGGATCTTAACTCTTTTCTCAATTAATTTAACTCAGACTCTAGTTTTTAGTTAAGTTAGTTCTTTTTCTTCTAAAGCTCTTAAATTTAAATTTAATTCTTTGATATTATTTAGTTGTGCTCTAGGGCAGTTTCTTCTTTTTTTGATTTTATTTAGTTAAGCTATTAATTAAGCTACTCTTTAGCTTTACTTAGTTCACTTTTTTTCTTTGAGACACGTCTATTAAACTCATCCAAAATGAGTTCTAAACTCTTTTTTTCTTAATCTAATTTCTCTAAATATTAGTCAATGTCCTTTTGTTATTGCTCCATACTGTTAATTCCATTTAGTATCCCAGACATTTAGTTGATCTGCCTAATTTTATAGCAATTTAAAATTAATTAATAAAAATAATTCATTAAGTTTTTTAAATTAATTTAAATTTTATTCAAATAAATATAAAAAGTTTTAAATAAAATTTAAATTTTAGCTACTCTTGCAATCTTTGATTTTCTTGCTTTAAGCTCTAAATGTCAGATTAGAATTGCTATATTTTCATCTTATGAGGTTCATTAATTTAGAGAGATATCAAATGTGAGTTCAATAACTTCTAAGTTTAAATATACTGCATAAAATAAGACTCATTTTCTTCTAGTATTTAATTAGATATTATCTCATCCTGTTCTAATGAATTCTTGTTCAAATCAATAGATTGTTATTCTGAAAGTTAGTCTTCTTCTTCGTCTTCTAAAATTGACTTATTGTTATTTGCTTTACTATCTGAAAATGTAGAAGAAGAGGGCATTCCTCCAAGTTTTGCTTTATTTTAAACATCTATTTTGATATTAGCTTCGTCTTTAGAGTTATTTAACTTATCTAACACAGATGTTTCTCCTTTACTCAATCTAGCACTACTTTTAATTGCTGTTTAGAGGTTCTTTTCTGTTAAAAGCTAACTATTCCTTACTTGTTTGGCTGCTTTTGACTTAATAGAATAGGTACTATTTTCGCATGCTTGAATTTCTTACAACACTTGTAAGTATTCTTTAATTTAAGAATTCAAATAGTTTTTAGTTTCAATGAGCTAAAGTTTAAATTAATCAAATTCTTTTTACTCTTTCTATGACTTTAGGGCTAAATTAAGCTGCTAATTTTTATAATCTCTCAACTTAGTACTTAAATCAATTATTTCTAAATCTTTGTTGCATATTTCAATATTTAAATCTTCAATCTTCTTTCTAAGTTCATCTAGTTCCTAATGACTTTCTATTAATTATAGAGTTTTCTTTTACTAACTAAAGAATTATTGTTATTAATAAGATTTTTCTGCTGCACTTTTGGTGGACTAAGGAAATTAGAAAGTATTCTTGCTTATATTTAAAGGACTCCTTTAGCTACTTATTGATTTGGAAAATTCATCATTCAAAGCCAAATATCCTTTTGGTGATTTGTAGTTGATTGGGGATTCTTAGAAACTTTGTATAGTTTGTTCTGGACTTAGAGAATTAGTAGGTTAAAGATTAATAATTTTCTTAGAATGACCAAAATTATCCGAATTATCTGAATCTTTAGAGCTCTATCTAATTCCTCTTTCATTAAAATCTTCACTTTGTAAATACCTCTGCTTTTCTTAAATAAATTGATATTAACGCTCAGGACTACTCTTTGAAAGTAATTAAAGAACTCTAAGTTGCTTATTCTGCTGTCTTGTTTCTTCAGAATCATCTCTTTATTATTATGTTTGTTAAATTTTATTCAACTCCATTAAAGTCTACTCATCTCTTGATGAATTTGTATTATACCTCCTACTCATTAACTCTTTCCTCTTTTAGTTTTATTAAGCATACGATTGTTGATCCTAGCTTTATCTCATTTGAGAGAAGGGAGAAATTTATAATTACTTAATTATTTACAAAGAGGAAGGAGCCATCTAAACATCTTAAACGTGATTTCTTTATTGATTATTATGAGTTTCTTTTTAAGGATCATCCTTTCTCTCTGGTTAATTTTCTGATATTTTAAATTCTTTATTTTGTTAAATCAACTAATCGATTTCTTCAAAACCATGTAAAAAGAAATTTTGTTTGGATTAAATTGCCCTAGAAAAAAACTCTTAACTTTCTTGAAGTATGTCACAATTGTGTGATCGAAATAAATCTTCCTTGTTATTACCTCGATCCATGTGTTATTAAGCTTAATCACCACCTCCAAGAATCAGTTCAGGGTTATCAGAAAGAAATTTATTATTGTAACCCATCTATTTCTGACTAAAAGATGCTGAATTTTATAAATTTTAAAAACTTTTTTAGCCATTACCAAAGCTATTTTACTAAAAAGTATTTTATTGCTGACTTTGCTATTGCTATTGATTAAATGCATTATCCTTCTCTTCATTTACATTTATTCCTAATTATTGCTGATTATTTTATTGAAAAATAAAATTTTCTATTTGACCAAACCTGCTATTTGATTAATTTTATTGAGAATGATATTGGGTATTTTGAATTTGTTAACTTTAAGACTCATCATACTTATTACTATGTTGTTGAAGTAAGTCACTTTTATTTTATGATTCAACATCTTAAACAACAATTTCTCGTAAAAAATGAGGTACTTTTTGCTTCTCTAAAGTTGGACTTTATTAGCATTAAATGTTCTTAATTGCAGAAATAAGGCTTTCCATAGGCATTTCAAGTATTTGAGACAATTCATTAAATTCCTTTTGAACCTATTCGTTAAGCTTTATTTTTTAAGAGTAATAATTATCTAATATATTTTTGTATTTAAATTGCAGTTAGTCTCTCATTAACTGTAATTATTGCTATTTTTATAAGTCAAGTTAGCTATCTTGCATTTAAACCTAATTGCTTTCAGTCGTATTTTACTAAAAGTTATTTTGTTTTTATTGGCTATTTTGCCCATTTCTCTCTCTTTAATCGTTTGATAACTATCTGTTTTAATCTGGCCTAATCATTATGAAATTCTAATTAGTTATAAAAAATGATTCAAAGCAATAATTGCTCCCAACACAACAATTTATGTGATTGCTTTCCTAATAATTATGATCCTATAAACTTAATTTAAACTAATGATGCTTCTTAAAATAAATTCTCTCTCACTTCAAGTCTCTAAACCCAGCTTTTCTAAATAATAAAAATATCTCGATCGCTATAAATTTACTAAAAATTAATCTAGTGAGTGGAATACTAATTTTTCTATTTTCCTATATATTATTTAATCCTTAATAATATACAAAAATAATAATAAATTAATGAACAACATAATCCATTGAAAAAATTGATTACTCACTTAAAAGAAATCAAAATGAACTTAATATTATGGCAAAATAGCCTTTGTTTAATGAAATATTTATAATTTTGAGAATAGTTCTAAATACTATTTTTTGTTAGGTGTAAATTGACAAAATTTTTACATCTATCCTATAAAATATTTATCTGGAAAACCAGAAATAATACTGAAAAAGATAAAAACATACTTTTAATTTAATCTTACAACATAAATAAATATTTATTGGCTTAAAATAATAAAAATCAAAGTTTTGCATATGAATTTAATCTTAATTTTTTACACATTTAATACATTTTGAAATATGGTTTTTCATTAATAATATTTCATAATTAGATTTAAGTTTGCAATTTTAAATTATATTAATTAAAATTTAATTTTTTATAAAATTAGATATTTATTTTCAACAAAATTTCAATCAAAAATAATATATCAAATCAGTAAAATCGTTTTTTCAAAATATATTTTAAAGTTTTATTATAAACATAATCCCAGTATAAACAAACATTTTAATCCTAAAGTTATTAAATATTTTAAGAAAGAAAGTTGAATCCTTTTCAAATAATCTATAAAAATAGATTTCTTATACTAGATAAAAATATAAAAATTTATTAATTTATTCTCGAAAGCTATTTCAAAGAAAGCTTTTCAGCAGATAAAAAATAAAAAACAAATAAAATTATTAGAAAAAGAAGTTAAAATAATTGAATAAAAAACCACTTGAAAATTAGTATTTTTATTTTTGCTTTAAAAATAAAAATATTTTTACTTTATTTTTTTCTCAAAATTCTACTTTTTTCATAAAGAAAAGACTAAACACATTAATTTAACTTATATAGAATTTCTAAATATATACAAAAAGATCTCCTTAATTTCTAAATTATTAAATTAAAAACTGAGAAATTTTTAAAAAAATAATATTTATATTGCTATTTATTAAAATATTTAAATAAATTAAAACTTTTATGAATTAATATGAACTATCAAAAATATTTGAATTTTTAAAGAATTTAATTAGATAAAATAGTTAATTATTTTTATATAAGAAATTATTTATTTTATAATAAGTTAATCAGCTAATTCTGACAATAAACATATAACTGTAATTAGATTCATATCTTGCTGCTCAAAATTTTATTTAAAAAATAAGAGATATCCTTGAAAAAGAATAGTTATAACTAAAGTAATATTTTTCTGGGAAAATAATGCTTTAGGTTTACATAATTAATTACAAAAAGAAAATAAAAAAATTAGATTGATAGATCTAAAAATCTTATTATAAAGTTACAAATTAATTTAGAAGAACTAAGTGAGGGATAAATTTTAGGTGATTTGAAACTATATTAACTCATTTTAAAAAGTTTGATTAAATTCATATTTTAAATAAGTTAGTTTTAAATTTATGCAATATTAAAGAAATTTTTCTTATCTATTTAATTATATTAGTAATGTGGATACATTTTTTAAAAGATTAAAATTATTTACTTTTATTTTTTCATGAAAAATACTATTTTTAAATTTGAAAGTTTTATGTTTTTACATTTAAAAAATATAATGTTAGATATCTTTAATTTTTTTTCGTTATTGACTGTAAAATATAATAAATTATGATGTGGGGATAGAAATTGAGTAAGTATTAGGCAAATAATTTAAAAATATTGGTTAAGCTTAATACAGATAGATATTTTAAGGTTATGGTTGGTAGTTTCATTAATTATTACATTACAATGGGGTATTAGAAATTAAAAAAATTAATCTAAGAATTGCATAATATTAAAGTTACAATCAATTAGAAACTAAAAGTTTCTTAGTGTTTTCTTTTTGAGTAGAACAATTTATTATATTTTTAAATTTTGCAGTTAATAATGAGACTCGAGAAAGAAAATCGTATTCATTTGGCATATTTAGGTTGATTTTTTTGAGCTTGAAGTCAAGTCAATAAAGAATTTAAAACATCGGTGCAATATATTTTAAAAATAAGAAAATTGCATAGCAAAAATAGGTATTCTATTAGAAAGGAATCTTTCAAACAAACGCGTAAATTATTTAATTAAAATAAAGGTTTTAGTTATAATCCACAAAAAAGAACATTTTGAGAAACTTTGTTTTTTAATAATTAATTTACTGAGTGGAAAAAAAAAACTAAAATAATCAAATATAATACTTTTCTATAAAGATAATCTTTTGAAGCATGATTACACATATTATCTTGTATCTTTGCAAAACCTATTCAGCAGCCAAGCAAAAATAATTTAAAAAAAAAATATCTGAAGGAACAAATGCTTCAATTTTAACATTTTAAAATAAAAAAAAATTAGTTTTTATCATTATCATTGTAAATTATTTAATTTTAAAGTAAATGGCTTGTTAAATATTTGATATTATGAATATGTTATATATTTGATCAATCATTTAACAAGATTAGCTACTTGTAAGCGATAGATATTCTTAATTAAAGCAAGGTAAAATTTAAAAAGATGCAAATGATTATTATTAAAGAAACTCACTCAACCAAAAATTAATTTCGAGCAAGGATAAATTTAGTAATATTTTTCTTTACTACCTTAATATTTTAATTTTAGGTGAAATAGTAAGCTTTTAAGAGTATTTTTATATTGATGAAAATAATAATGATAAATAAATCAAAGTCTATAAAATTTTAAATCTAATTGTAGACTAGAAAAGTGATTAATTGAAAGAATCTTAACAGAAAGTAAAAAAAAAGAAGCTAACCTTATTTTTATAATAATTTGGAGTGTAATGATTGATACAACAAAATATGATTTCAATCACTCAAATATTAAATTAAATTTGCATAAAAATAGTATTTTTCCTTAACTATTAAAGTTGAAACTAAAAATCCACTAATTTTGTAATGAAAAATGCAATTTATTAATAATCAATGAATTTTAATATAATTTTTCTACACGTTATCAAATAAACGCTTATTTAAGAATTAGTAATAAAAATAATTTAACTTATTTCGTTACTGGTACAAGTCATCTTTATGAATAAAAAAATCTTAATATAATATTTTATGGTTTGAAATAGAAAAAAATAATATATCAATACTATTGTTAAAATATTATCTTATTTAGATTTATTTAAGGTTAGAGGTTTTGATTGAAGGTTTTTCAGACAAAGTTTCATCAATCAAATCTTTCCACAAAATTTTTTTTAATTTTACAAGCAAAGTATTTAGATGAAGATAATTGATTAAAAACAATTTTTCAATAAGTTGTGATTTCAACAAGCATGAAACAAGTGGTTTGGTTAAATAATCTATTTAAATTCATTCAATTTGTACTTTTTAATTATGGTCTCTCTCTATTTTTTAAAACGCTAACTAATATAATCAATTCATAGTAAATTGGGTAATTTTTAAAATGTAATTTAAGAAATAGCGAAACATATTGAAAGAATAGAAAGAGATATAAATAAATAAATTTACAGTGAGAAGGAGTAAAGAAAATAAAGACAATAATTAATCAATAAATAAATTGGTATATTATTTTGTTTGTATATAGTAAGTTAAAATTTAATTTAATTTTATTGTTTAAAGTATATTTATTATAACGATATTTTAATATTTAGTTATTATTACTAATAGAACCAATAAATTATGCATGTGTTCCTTGCAAAATATATTTTAGATTTTATGAATTTTTGGAAAATAAAGTTGGCTAACATATTTTATCATATAAATAAGCTAGAGATCTTTTGTAAATTCAAATTTTATTGCTAGATAGACTTGAAGTAGTATGTTGGTAAGAGGTATTCAGAATATTAGCTACTAAATAATTCATAAGCAGACACACAAAAATATGTAAATTTATTTTTAATTTGTAATGAGTGCTTTTTTGTCTATGAAAGTAAAGAGCGCTAGCAAACAATCAGTAAACTAAACAAATTCTAGATTACGAAACTACCTCATAAGTATGAAATTTATTTGATTAAAAATTAGCATGAAAATAGTTATTAATTATTTTGTTACTAATCTATTTTATCAATTTTTATATTTTAATTAAAGAGAAAAGTGATGTTACAGCATAAAAAATTTTAATTTGTTAGTATATTTGTAAAATTGTTCAGACTAATTTTTTAACTTAAATTTCAAATAATTTGTCTTAAAATCTGCTCACTTTTTTCTTTTATTTCGAAATTAAAGAAGAAAAGATTAAGAATATATATCTAAGTCTTGGAAAATAAATAAAATTATTCATCCAAACCATTTAATTTATTTTAGTTTTACATACTTATTCAGCCATGTAAGTTAACTCATTAAGCAAGCCAAACAGATTTCTAACAATTAAACATTTTTATATCAATTGAATTTATTTCATTCCTTTAATATTTATTAGTTAGAAGCTAAAATTTAAGAATTTGAAAAAAAAATAGGTGTAAACACTAAATTTATAGTAATTATACTAATCTTCTATCGAAAATTAGAAACTACTGTAAATTAATTAAATTTTAGGGTGAATATTCAAGCGAATGAAAGAATTTGTTTGTACTTCAGAAGGTTAGAAGATTAATATCAATCAATCAAATATTTAATATTCTTTAGTAAAGATATTTTTCTTTGATTAAAAATTTGGGGAACAAGCGATCTAGATTTATTTCATTTAGTTTCTTTAGAAAACATTCAAATTAAAGTCTTATTTTTATAAATCAGCTAAATAATATAATTTGTAGGAGAAAGGATTTTCCCAATTTTGTTTCTACTGAGTAATCAAATATCTAAAACTTTTTACTTAAATTCATGCTCTATTTATAAAATTTTTAACTTCATAAATATTTAGCAAGTCGTGCATTAATGAAACCGAATAGGACCATTTCATTTTTTTCAATTTAAGGATTAAGATCTTGTAAGAACTGGGACAAGATCTTGAATTGTTTTCACTTAATTTGTTTGATTCTGAGGAATAAGAATTTAATCTGCAATTCTGACAAAAGGAGTGAATCCCTCCATACAGAAATTCAGCTCATCAATAAGTTCAGGGTTTGCATTCTAGTAAAGCTCCTTTTAAGAGCATCTCTTGATTAAAGCTTCTAATTTTGATGATATGTCTTTGATATTTTTTGAGAAATCTATTAACTCATTTGGTTAAATAAGATTTCTATAGTAGCACTCACTAAACAGTTTATCTATTGTTAGGCTTTTATATTTCTTTTAGTGTTCCATTTTCGAAAGAAGCTGCTCTTTTAATATTTCAATCTAAAATGATATTCCCTTGAATTAACCAAGCCATTAATTAATCAAGTTGTTTTGCTCTTTTTTCTAGCTTATCATTTGTTTTTGGCTTTTAATTTTGTATTTAAACTACTTTTTTGTGGTCTCACATTGAGGTTGAGATTCAGATGTAGAAGAATAGGAAGTAGCTTGACAATGATTTGAAATACAGCCTCCCATTATTTTTTAATGCGACAGAAAGGATGGAATAATAGATGAAATTCTAATTCAGAGTAGTACTATTTTTTGATCCTTACTTTTAGTTTTCAAAAACGAAAGTAAGATAGATAGATATACAGATAGACTCTCAAATATAAGAAATTGACACCAATTTCGTTAAATAGTCTTTCTTTTGCTTCTTTTTATTATTAATTTTGAATAATTATCAGCAATTAATTAATTAATTATTTAATTAATATCAATCTTGAAAATATAAATAGGATTTGATTTTTATCTATTAGTTAGCTTTTAATTTATAATTGAATTGATTATTTTGAAATATTTATCATCAAAAGATAAGCTAATTTATATTCTCATTATTACAATCGATAAAAATATTACAATTGCGATCGGGTAGTTATTTAATTACACAATTCTAAAAACTTGGCATTCAGAAAATCTAAATGCAAATTAATTAATTTATTTATTTATTAGCTGATTAATGTGCAAGCAAATTCTAATTAAAAACTTTGTTAGATCTAAAAAATTTCTGTTCTTTCTTGTCTTTTATCTATTATTTATGAACCTAATTTTATATTTTAATTAATATTTTTTGTACAGTTTGCATTTTTAAAATAACAAAAATAACTTACGTAAGATTCTTTTAATTTGATTCTATTCCTCTAATTTATGTAATGTTAATAACATTATGTTCCTTTATTTTCCTGTTCAAAATATAATGTGATCTCAATTCAAATTTATAACATAAAGTGCTTTCTTAGTTAATAATTGTAATGCAGTCACTCGAAGGCTCCTTCTTAGTAAAAATATTTTTGATTATCATTTAAAGCGTATAAAAAACTATTCAGCTATTATAGTGGTTATTTATCAGTCATAAACAATTCTGATCAACCTCAAAAATTTGAATATTTAAATATTTTTTATTTTAAAAGCACCAATAAGTCAATCCAAGCCTATTTAAACTGTAACAAAATAATTTAATTAAAAATCAAAATATGAGAATTGCAATTAATAAAATCTTGTTTTAAAAACACATATAATTAGCTGCTTGTTAAAATAATGCGTAAAATTTTTTTATTTATCTGAGAATTTCTGTAATCAAAAACACATTTTTCTATTTTTTATGATTACAAGGAATTTATTAGCTCTCATTTAAACATAAATTAATCTATTTAACTCAGTAAATTTTTAAAAGTATATGAAAGTCATAATTTCTTATTTAAATGCAAGAAATTATTTAAATAAAAAATCTACATTTATTTTAAAACTTTAATTATCAAACTTAAAGTAGAATATTGCAAGTAAAATTTAATTGAAGAAAAACTATTAATAAAATTTATTATTTTATACTCCTTTTTCTAACGATCTTTGCAACTAAACTCATAACTCGTTGTTTTCAAACTACAATCAAATAAACTATTTATGCAAACAAATTTTTTACAGTTATAGTGATTTATTGGCAAGTAAATTAAGTAGCTATGTCTGTTTACACAAACAGGTGTAAAACTGATTAAAATTATAAAACATTAAATAATTATTGTTTATTGAGTTACAAATACTAAGTATATAAATTTTTCTGCTTTTTTAATCATTTAAATTAGCTAAGAACTATAATTTACAGACAAATTAATCTAAAACACTATATAATTTATAGTAAAAAAGTTAATAATTGATCCTTATAGAAAATATATTATTTGTACTCAAATAAATAAAATGTAATTTATTTAAATGTAATTATAAATTCAAAGATTTAATTATATACTAATACCCTGATTCCATTTTTAAGATTGATTAGGCAGATTTAAGATCAATTAAATTTTTTTATTCTTTTTATTAGTCCTGTTTCCTCGAAAAAAAATAAATAAATTTTTCATAGATAATTTTAGTAGATATAAAACACACAAAGGTATAATCCAATTTTCTTTAATAAAGCAAAATGGAGATCGTTAACATCTTATTTATTTACTTTTAACTGCTATTACAAAATGTCCTTATTCTTTTTGAAGATTTACCTTAAAAATTTTCATTAAACTATTCTTTTTACAGATTCATTAAATATTAACTGTAAATGATTCTCAGATTATCACTAAATATCTAAATCAATATTTCCTCTTTTTCTTTATTCGATCAATATAAAATATTGAAATGAATAGCCAAAGCTTTAAAAAATTCTCTTTTGATGACAATTTTATAAAGAAAATAATTAGAAATATCACATCATTATTTCTATGATAAATATTTCATGGATGACGTAAATTTAAAATATAAAAAAAGCTAAAAAAAAAAATTATGAAGCTTTTCAAAACTATTAAACAAATAATTTATATGCATATAAACAGTTAATACATTTTTTTGGAATCTATTTGTGAAAAGGCTTTCAGATTACATGCTGTACATGTATTCATACATCTGAATTACTCATAATAAACAAAATAATTTACATAAAATCTTAATATTAAATCAATCATAAAGCAATTTATTTGTTTTTTTTTTTAAATTACTCTTACTTAATCTAATAAAAATAAATGACAAATTTATAATTTCATTATCTATTTTAACTATTACTAAGTATATTCTCAAGTTATTCGTTCGTATAAATAACACATACGTAGCACTAGATTTATTCTTTATGTCATTCATAGTATTTTAAAGGATAAAATTAACAATAATATTTTTTCCTCTTTAAACCAAATATTTATTTACAGATGATTTTTTTATTTATTTTCTTACCTAAAAATATTAAAAGAAGTAAAAAATAAAATATCGACAATTCCTTTCTAACATTATTAATAACAAAAAACGCTTATTATTTATATTTTCTACTAAAAAATACCAAAATATTATAATGTTTTATAGTGTTTTGGTAATATAAAATAATATTTTTTTACCGAATACTAAGATCGCTTATTTTCTTAAAGTAAAAATTAGATAAGTAAACATAAATTTTCCAGAAAATAAAAATTATATGTAAGCTGATCTCAAAATAAAATTTAACTTAAGAAACTTATGCAAAATTCACAAATTTAATTTTATTATCAAAATTGAATTAAAAGAATTCTTTTAATAAAAAATAGATAAAATTTCCTTTTGCATCCTCTTTTTTTTTTGTTTGTTTAATTTTTATTAAATAAATAAATATTTTAGAGCTTTAATGCTATTATAAGGTATTATTAAGAGTTTGTATTTAGTAATAAAAAATGAAGAATTCTAAACTTCCATAGAAGATTTATGTAAATAATTATCAATAAACCTTTAAGATTTGCACTTATAAATGGCTATTATTACAATTAATACTATACAAAAACAAGTAGTTATTCGTATATTTAGTTTATAAATTTATTATTGTATTTTTCACAAACGTCTAATTTTATTTCTTTCGTTTGCAAGAATATTTTCAGTAATAACTTTAGCAAGATCTGTTTCACTTAAGTTGGATCCTAAGTGAGCTAAGTAATTGTTTTGGTCATCCATTAAATAAGTTAAAACGGTGTGATCTATTGTATAGTTGTTTTTCATTTTTCCTTAGCTGTCCTTACCTCTGTAAATTAAATTAAAGTGAAATTATAATAATGAAATATATAAAATAATAATTAATAAAAAAATTTAAATATATTTATATACCTATCATCTTCGATGTCCTCGTATTCCATCTTAGTAGAATAAATTCTGAATTTCTTCATCATATCTTTAAGATCTTTATCGTTATTGTGTTTACCAGTTACACCAATAATATCTTTATCAAAAATGTTTAAAAAGGCTTCGATTTTCTCGTTTGTATCTCTATCAGGATCAACACTAACAAAAATTGTTTTAATTTTCAGGTATTTACCTTCTGGAGAAGCTCTAACCTTTGACAAACCCTTAACCAATTTTATTAAAGAGTTAGGGCAAATATCAGGACAGTTGCAGAATCCGAAGTAAATTAGGTAATAGGTACCTTTCAAATTCTCACTTCCAAATGGTTTACCTTTGGTATCAGTTAATTGCCAATCTCCACCAATCAATGCCTAAGTGAAATAGTAATAATAATATATTAAAAATTGGAGCTGAATTTAATTAAAATAATAATTAAAGATAGAAATTATTAAAAATCTTTAATGAATTCAATGTAACAATTTAAATTCTAATAAGAAATGTAATTTGCCTTCTTTAAATAATTTTTAATTTAAAAAAATCAGCATAAAAAGGAAACTCAGGCTCTACATTTTGTAGATTCTTTTTACTTAATATTGTTTAGCAAGGAAATAATTATATTTTCTTATTTTTTCTTTTTGGAATTTAAGTTTAGAGATAGCTTCATTCTTTGAGTTTCTGCTTTATTTCTGTCTAAATTAATTTCATCAAATTATTTGATGCAAGAAAATAATTTTTATTTCATTTATTTTCTCTTGAATTTGTGCTATTTTCATTTTCTTGATTTAAAAAGGCTAATGATAGTGTTTAAATATTTCCACATAATTCATACTTTTTTTTGTTATTGCTAAATAAATAGATCATTTTTTTAATTTTATTTATTTAATTTCTTAAAATTGGCATTTTCTAGATTACTGCTACTTTTTTATTTACTTATTAGAAATAAAGGTTCAAAATATATCTTTAACTCTTAACTTAAACTCAATGAAATTCTTTATTCCATTTTACTATCTTTTAGCAAAAAAGGAATGATAATTCTCAACTTTCTTTTATCAACATTTATCTTGATTGTAATTTCCTAGATTTTTCTTAAAGTTATCTCCTTTTGTAAAGGTGGATTTGTTTTAGAGTAAGATTTTGCATTTTGCTGCTTTAAATATAAATTGTATTGATATGGATTACCTGTCCTTAAACGTTTGTTTTGATAGATTGAGGATTAGTTTAACTACTTTTCTTTTAATGACGCATGGTGTTTACTTGCATTACCAAATAGCCAACTAGAAGACCTAAACTACCAACCAAAAATATGTATAGTGAGTTAGCACCAGGTCTATCAAAGGAGCTATCGTCTTCCAAGTCAGGATCCTTTTTTTCAGAAGCTTTAAGGGCTTCGTCAATTTTAGCGATTTATTCATCTCTTGATAGATTAGAGAAAGATTTCTTATCTATCTTAGTAAGATCGAGGAATTCTCTGTATTTTTCATCTTCAGGCTAGTTTGCAAAGGTGTTAATTTATTAGTTAGTTAATTATCTAGCTCTTATGAGTCCCTAATATGAGCTTCTATTCATAGAAATAGCTCTAGAGAATATGGATTTTACTGAATTTTTCATTAAAAACATTTTAATGTGGTATTTGATTGTTTGAATACACTAGATTTAATATAAATAGATAAAATGGATGCTTTAACTCGCTTTACTTAATCTAATAATACTGATTAAATTTAATAGCTCTTTTTTGATAAAAAATCTTTATATTTAATAAATTTCAAATCTTTTTCTAGAAAGACTGACTCGTTATTTATAAATTTACTAATTTTTAATAAAATTTTATATTTTAAATAAAAAAAAATTACTATAAAATTATTATTTTATTCTAAAATGAATTTTTTGTTTTTATTTTAATTCACTATTTTCCTACTCAAGAGCAGGATGAAAATTGTTTGGCATACTCTCATTTAATGGTAAGATGATAGCAAAGATATATTTTTATGAAATCAGCCTAAATATCAATGATTTTTAACAAGCTAATATAATTTCTAATTATAAAATTTACTTATTTAGTTAATTTCAAAATATCAAGGTTTTTTATTTGGTAGGTTTTTAGTTTCAAATTTCACATAAAACACAAAATTTAGCTTACTTAATATTAAATTATAAATGAACGCAGGTCGTTTCTTCTTTAAACATGCTACGTAAAGCAACTACATATATTGATATTAAGATTTTATAATAGATAAAGCAATTTTTTTAAATAAATGTCTTTCAGAAATTTTGAGAAATTTCTAAAATTAATTCTAATCTAATAAATAGAAAGGGCATCCAAATATAAAAATCTATGTAACATAAATAATCTTGGTCTATGTCAAGCTCTTCTTTTATGAAATAAGCATTAGCTGCTCCTGTTTATTCAAATTATCTTGAGTAAAATAATAATTTATTATTTCAAAGTAGAAGATTTATATTCAAAATATAACATCATCAATTAGGATGACTTTTGCAAAAAGTGAAATCATGCGCAAGACTGCCTTGATCAATATGAATACAAATAGAATTTTCTTAGAGAATGTTCATGAAATGGGCTGTTTCATTGATCAAGAAGACAGTAAATATTCTTTTTATTTTAAATAGCATAACTTTAAAAAAAATGAATGAGTTTTTAATAAAGTTTTAAATTAAAGTGTATCTGACTGAGTAGATCTTAAGATCAAAATTTTAAAATATTATATAATGAAATTATTCAATTATTCATTTTATTATTTTATTAATAAAAGACGAAGACAATGATGATGACCAGCTGTACAATATACATCCTATTAGTTATTATATATTTTTATTTAAAATTATTTTTATAATATAGATCAACAATACGAAACTTGGGGCGCCTAGTATGAATTAGTTAAATAAACAAAGCCTTCTCTGAATTTAATTAATTGAATACTTGCACAATCTATCTAGAATATTTGATGGATAAAAACAATTATTATTGATAGATTTAAACTAAAGCACAACAAGGAGGGCAAATATAAAATTTATAATAATTAGTAGTTGATTTTATATAAAAAATGCATGATAAATATTTTGTTTTTTGTGAATAATAGAATTTCTATTTAAATTAGTAAAATCTCCTTCTAGTTTAAATAAAATAAATACTTTAAAATAAAATTAATTTGATAGTAGGATTATAACAATAAATAAAAGTATGTGTATTCAATTAATATCAAGAAAAAAAAGAGTGATGAAGCTAATGTAGCAAAAAAAGAATGAATAGCTAATTTTATCCTAATTATTTGAAAGAAATCAAAATTAAACGATATTAAAAATAGAATGAAAATATAAAAAGATCAACCAAAAGGCATGTTAAAAACAATCAAGCATACAAATAATTAAACAAATAAGATTGCTGCAATTGCTTTTATTTATTATTGAATGTTAATTTTTAATAAATAATTCTTTGTTTTTATTTGATAACTCTTAATAAAATAGTCATTATTAAAATAAAACAAGTAGAATAACAAAATAAATAGATAGATATTAGGCATATCTCTCACTTAAAAATCTAACAAATATAAATAAAAATAGGAAAACCAAAAAACCCAAACAAATTTAAACTATAAAGCAAGCAAGCCAACCAAATCACTTAAATCAATTAAGGTTTCCACATTGAAAGTCAAGAATGGTCAAATTTATTCCCACAAAAAGAACAACAAAGAGTTTGTCAGTTGAAGAATTCTGGCAAGTCAAGCAAAAGCTAAAACCCAGAGATGCTGAAAAATTAAAAAGACGTGTTTAAGTAGACTTATCAGGTCGTTATAAATTTAAGTCTTTCAAGAAGGAAGTACAAAGCATAGATGTCAGCTTAACTCATTTTATAGACGAAATTAAACAGTAACCTTATAGTTAAACTGATGATAATTTAGGTTCTTACTTTTTGGATGAGCTAGAACTTTAACATGCCAAGTGCAAAACATCATATTATAAAAAATTCTATACATAGGTTGTAGATCTTTCTCAAAGTTTACCTTTAGTCCTCCATAACTTAGATTATATAATAAGTCTTATTGTTGACAACTTAAATCTCCCTGATATCTCATCAGAAGATGCTTCTTAGAAAAAAAATAACAAAGACAAAAACAATAGATAAAAGGTTCTATTGGAGGCATCTTTTGATGATGATGAAGAAGCATAAAATGATGCTGCATAAATAGCATTTGACGAAGAAGAATAAGATGATGACGAAGATGATTTAGATGATGCTATAAAGTTAAATTAAGACATGCAAGCATAAGCTTAATAGCAAATAGAATCAGAAGAAGAGCCTGATATAGCTAAAGTGAGGAGAAAATTAATGACTCCCTATATGCTGTAATTACTTCCTGAAATTATCAGAGATTGCTAAGAATTAGCTTACAAGGTATTTATTGAGAAGGTCTTCTTCAGAATTACTGATTTAATCGATTTAAAGAATCTTCCTTAGCTCTAATTAATTTATAAAGTATTAGCTTATTCATTAAAATATTTCTATAGAGAAATTTTAAGTAAGTTATTTTATTATCTCATATTTATTTCTTTCAAAATTTATTTGGTTATCTACTTGCCTAGCAACTAATAAAAGATTTGCATTATCATAAACTATGATTGCCAAAGATAAATAGATAGTCAAATGAATAATGTTTAAAATACAGAATTTTATGATTATTTGAAGCTAATAAATACATTAGAAAACCATTTTTTTAATTAATTTAATTTTTAATGATTTTAAGAGATATTGATTTATTAATATTTATTTTTAAATTAATAGATAACTTTGAAGAATTTTTGGGTTTGTATTTCAACAAGTTATTTTTACATAGAAATAAATATGTAAGATAATTTTCCAGTGAGTCCTTCTCATATATTATTAAAAAAATGACTTAAAAAGAAAGATTGTAAAAAGTTCCTAAGATTTTCGAAATGATAAGACATAAATGTGTCGAGCTTAGGTAAGAGGCTGAACAAGACTATACATTATAAAAATATAAAGTTCTTTAGGAGTAGTATTTAAAGGATAGCGTTAGTCATATGTTATTCAGTTGTTTAATTGGTATGCATAGATTCATGACCTATAGAGGTATGGACTAATTCAAAGAAATTGTTGAAATTATATTAAGCCAAGGAAAGGAAAATAAGGATATCTAATATGTTTTATGCTAGTATCTCGAGTATTCTTACAAGCACTTTACTATTGAATAATAAGCTGATAAATTATGCTTCAATCTAACTGATCTTTTTAATGCCTTGAGCTTGATTCTTTCTAAAAATGTTACTGTTGATTAAGAAGGATTTTCTCTTATATTAAGAAATATTTGCTCAAAGATTATTGATTTCCTTGACTATAAAGATGCCATTAATTTGGATGAAAAGAATGCTCCTCATATTATTGAAATGCTTAGAGTTATGATTGATTACTAAAATAAGTACCCCGATTAATAGTTAAAGAATAGTATTTCTGGTTCGATCGGAAGACTTTTTAAGAGGGGATTTAGTTCTTATTCCTCAAGCATTCTTACACCCGAAGTTAATGACTTCTTATTAGAAAAATTAAGTATTTTAGAGACATTTGAATTCTTTAAATTGCTCGTTTTCCCTTACGAAGGTAAAAAAGAAGATGTTGACAGAGCCTATACTTTCGAAGAAGGTATCTATGATTACTGTTTAGTTTTAGCCTTCCGTCATATTGACAAGCTTTTTGAAAGACCAGCAGCTGATGATAAAGAAGATGTCTAAAAGACTCTCCACTGCATGTTCTTTATGATGACTATGATTCATGAACAGAGCTTCTCTTACAAAAAATTATAACTTAAAAGTTCTTAAACTCTTTTAGACATAGCTTTAAACAAACTTTAAACTTTGCTTGAAAATTACATTTCTTATTTAAACAACCCAAATCCTGCAAAAGAATAAATTGCTGAAGCTAAAAGATGTTACAGAGAAATGATGATCTTTACAAAATTATCCCAATTTTCAGATTTCAAGAGCTAAGAATTAGTTAATAAATATGAATAATTAATTAAAATTATAAATACTCAACTTCAATAGAAGAGCGAAGAACTAGGCACATAGGATTTCGAAGAAGACAAATTTATTGAAGCAAACGAATTATATAATTTCCGTGAAAGCATAGTTAAAAAATATGAATTGAAGAGCTCTATAGTTAATTCTGCCTAAAAGCTTTCTCTTTTAAAAAGTGAAATGCTCATTTATGTCAGCTCTGTTCTTTAGGATAAAACAAGTGAATAATTAATTGCATTTGAAATTTCATTTTTAAATAAATATGTTGAAAATCCTAACTATTTGAAGAAATTCTCAATTTTCTTACAAAACACTAAGAGAAAATTAACAGTTAGCGAACATGAGTAGTTCTTCTACCAACTTTGCCGTAACTTAAGAAGCAAATACACAGAAACAAGAATTGCTTCTCTTTAAGTTTTAAACTTATTCCAAAAATTAGAATATTTACAAGTTGACATTTAATCTAATAATGAAACTATACCTTCTATTTTAAAGGGAGAAATCAATATGATTGAAATGCTTCTCTACATATAAAAATAAATTCCCTCTATTGACAACGAAAGAAGTATCAAGCTAGAATTAATGAGAATGAAAACTAATGCCTATGCATATCCACCAATTTATCATTATTTGTTATTCAACTTCTGTCTTGGCTATATGTTCGTTAGATTTGCTCTCTTATGGCCTATTGCTAAAGAAATTATTACCCACCTATTCAATCTTAAGAAGCACCCTCATATCCCATATATCTTCTTGAATATGTTGGCTTACTACAACTATCAATTATCTCCATAATTCATAAGCAAATACAATAACTCTGATTTACTCTTCGAAGATATAGAAGATAACGAAGAAGAAGAGGATGATGATGAAGAAGAATAAAACGAAGAGGAATAAGGTGATAATTAGTAAAATCATAGTAAAATGGAAATTGAATTGCAATAAGGAGAATCAGACTTCTTTGATAGTCTTTTTAATGATTATTATTTATTTGAAGGAGATTCTATTGAAAATAAGCTTGTATTTGAGAATATCTTCAAAGCATTGAGTGAGAGTAAAAGAGAATCAATTGATGCATCCATAAAATAATAAATAATCTGCCTTATGAAACAATTCTTCGAAAATGAACATCGCGAAATAGAGTTCATAATACAAGATTACTAATAACTCACAGAATTATAAATCGTATAGCGTTAATTAGATAACTAGATAGCAATTAACAAGAATTTATATGTGAAGTACACTCATTTCTTATAAATTTTTATTAATTTCATTAGTGTTAAAGACATCGAAAAGTAACACTTCTATGAAATATTCCTTGAATTATTGCGTAAAAACAAGGAAAATATTTAATAATTGGCACTTGACTGCATTTTGAAGTTTGAAAAGGCTTCTTTACACAAATATCAATAAAGTCTAAAGCAGTTAACTAAGAAAGAAAACTTGCGTAGAGAAATGTTAAACCTCAATTTAAATAGAGACTCTAAGTAAATAGATGACAGTCATAGAGCTGATGTCATTCCTGTAATTATCAACATTTTGTATCCTCATTTATTTACTAAAAAAGGCAGTCACCATAAATCAAAGAAGCATAGTGAATTATAACGTAATGTAATCTATGGATTCTTCTCTTCACTTTAACCTAATGAATTAGGATACGTTATTGATTTGGTATTTAAGAATTTCCATATTCCTAACTTCACAAATGAATCAATTACTCTTACAAATTAAAAAGAGCTTTTACAACTTCATTTAAATAAAATATCTCAATTCAATATCAACATCAAGAATATGATGTAAAAGTTGGGTTTGCTACTTAAACCTTTCTTCAATCGTATTTTCAATTACCTTTTATCTCTATTCAGTTCTTGCCAAATCTTAAAGAGTTAGATTAAGTAGGTCAAGGGTGATCAATAAATGTTTGAATCTGAAGAGAGTAAAGTAAATCGTATTTATAAGTCAGTCAAAAAATTACAAAAGCAAGCACTTGAAAGATATAGTGAAATATGCCGCAGATACCGTAACTAATTGAGCGGATCTCAAGATTTTGTATAAAATTTCTTGTAAATTATGGATAGTAAAATTTAAATGCTTCGTTAAGATACTGTAACTAGTGTACCAGGTGTTCTAAAGATAATGAGTATTTGGTCACAAGACTCTCAATTTTATCAATATTTCTTGAAATACGATTACATTGTCCCAATTTTGATATCCCTTTACAACAGAGAAAAAATAAATGTTCAAATTATCTAGCTTGTCCACAATATCTTTTCTCAGCTTTTAGGCATTCAATCAGGCATTGAGAAGAAACACAAATCTGAAGAAGAAATGGAAGAAGAGGAAGCAGAAGAAGATGGTGAAGAAGAAAATGATGATTTAGATGATGAGTAAGATATAGATAGTGAAGATTTAGATTAAATGGATGTTGAAGAAGATGAAGATTTTGATGAAAAAAATAATAAATCACTAAAAATTACTAAATCCATTTTGAAAACTACAAAGGGAGTCTCTGCTGAAGACCAAGATGTGAAATAGAAAATCAGCTAATATATGAAATAACACTACATTTCCTTATTAGAAAGTATGTATTCTTATCTTGAATTCAATCTAGCTCCCAGCTAAATGATCAAAAGAAATAAGCAAAAGAAGATTGATTCATTGAGTCTTGAAATTATTGATCATATTAGTGCCAATATTTAATCAATTTAAGAAGATTTGAGCTCTAAGTATTTAAATTACTTCATTAAATTCCTTGATGCTGCTAATATCAAAAAGCTCAAAGATGTTGCTTCTACTCCTTCTACCTCAAATAGCGAAGAAAATAGCAACAAAAAAGGTAAATCCAGATAATAAGATTTAGGTGATAAGTTTAATATTTTCTACAAAGTCCTAAGTATTAACAACAACTTTTTAAGATTGAACAAGGATAACACACCTTTTTATAAACCTTTCATTAGTATTTTACCTTTCACCTTGTCTGAAGAATTCAAAAAACTTGCAGTCAAGTGTGTTGCTTCTCTTAAGCTGCCTTTCCATAATGATCAAATTATTGATGTCCTTTAAAATATGTCAATATATGAAAGATCCATGAAATAAACCTTAAATTACGATAAATTCCTCGATGCTGTTTACAAGGTAATTAATTTTTTTGTTTTTATTTATTTATAAATTTGTTGAATATTAATTCAGGTTAATACTGAGTACATGAAAGAATGGTTTAAAGGAGATTTAAGATGTGTAGAGACTTACTTTATGATGTTGATGAGCTCCTGTGCTGACTCAGAAATGAGTGTCAGAATGGCTATTAACAGCTCATTTGATACTTTATTCAAGCTAATTACTGAAAATCAAGAAAATCTCTCAGAAGAAAATATTCAAACAATAAAAGCCTATTTATTCTTCAAGCTTTTACCATTTGTAGCCAAAGAACTTAGAAAAACAAAAGAAGAATATGTTGTTAAAAACGTTATTCAAATTCTCAAGCTTTACTTGCAATTCATACCCTCTATTAAGGTAATTTAATATTTTAAATATTCGACTTTATCTTATCCATAAATCTGGATTTGTCCAAAATTAATTTTGATATTATTTTTAACATAATTATTTTGAATTAAAATCTATCTTTTACTAACTAAATTTTTATAAAAAAAATAATAATTATTTATTTAAAAATAGATTGAAAACTTCTTCCAAACTGATAGTTTTAATTATGTAGAATTGCGTGCTTTGATACATACTGATGAAAACCAAGATTTCTTTGAATGTATTACTCATATTTAAATGAATAAGAGAATTAAAGGTATGAATATTCTCATGAAGACTGTAGAGTAAATTAAAGACTAATCAAACGTCTGGAATATTGTTTTACCTATTATTGAGTGGATTATCCTTTATAAGTGCTAAGAAATCTATAAGGCTAACAATAAAACCAAGTTGACTGACATTACTTTACAACATTACAAGTTACTTTTGTAATCTGCTATCAATACTGTTGGAATTATATCAAAAAATTTATCTGTAGCAAAGGTAAAGAAAATACTTAAGAAATATGTTTAATTCCTAAGCAACAAGAAATTCGATTAGAAGATTACTATCAAAGTTCTTGGATCTGTATTAGAAACTTTGAACTTACCTTATAATATTGTGAACGAAGTTAATATAGAAATGGAAAATATCTAAGAGAAGAAGATGGAACATACTTTGCTTTACGATATGATCTAAAAGAATAAAGAATATGATAATCCTAATTAGGAGTTATAAGAAGATGAGCCTGTCGAAAATAATGATTAACTTGAAGTCCAACCCTATGATTTAGTTATGGATGGTAAATTAATTGAATAACTTTTAAATTAATACTTAAATTTATTTTTATTAAATAGAAAAATTAGACACAAATCTTCACAAAGAAAAATGGATTGAAAATTTAGAAAGAGAAAAATTTTATATTAAAAATCAAGAACTAGAATTAGATTAAATTGCAAGCAAAGACAGCGATATGTCTAACTACTATAGATTCTTAAGATTACAAGTCTTCTTACCTATGAAATAACTACTTTTTGATCAGTACTCAAAGGCATATAACAAATTCGCTAAAGTCACTTTAGAAGACAAGCAAAAAAATAAATAAGATGAAAAAATCAGAATTTTCATGACCATAGCTCTTATTAAGCTTTTAATCAAATTCCCTAAGGAGATATTCAGAATTGAATTCCCTAAGCTTGTTAATAAAGTAGTTAAAAATTTGCGTACTAAGGACAACGATGAACGTAACTTCACTCGTAAAGTCCTCTTAGAAATCGTAAGAATGACTGGTCCTTACTTTTTCCATTATATTGTCAAAGAATTAAAGTTCTTCCTCAAAAACGGATGGGAGTCTCATATTCTTAACTACACAATTTACACTTTACTCACTGAATTAGACAACAAGAAGATACCTATTGGTAGTTTGGATTACTGTCATAATGAAATATTCCCTCTCTTAGTTGATGAAATATTTGGAAAGCTCATGGAAGAAAAAGATTTATAAATGACTAAGATTCCAGAATAAAAGAAAAATAAAGCAAACGCTACTTTCTAATTATTTGCCAAAAATTTAGATTTTAGAAATGTTATTAATTTCTTAGCCTTTATTAGACAATAGCTCGTAGAAAATTTGGATGGCTCTAAAAACCTCGGTAAATTTGAAGAATTATTTAACTTCATTTTAGAAGGTTTCGTTAAAAATGAGAGTGTTTAACACACTGAATTAGTAACTGTCAGTTACAGTTTGATTAAGGATGCTTTAGAATTGATTGAAAGCACCAAGAAAAAAGAGAGACTAAATGATACAACTATAGCAGAATAAGTTATTGATAAAAAGTAGCTTGCAAAACACAATTTAGCAAAGACTTATGAAATTTTGGAAGTCACTGCTCAAAATAAATCTATTTTCTAATCCATTCAAGATTCAAAGAAAAAGAATAAATTCAAAATCGGATGCTGTATGTGCAACTTTGGTTTAAAGATGTGTTTAATGGGTATTAAGAAATCCATTTTCGCTCCAGAATAAATTTCTAACTAGATCCAATTCGAACAACTTATCAAGTAAAACTTTTTTAAATATAATGTTAATTTTATTAAATTTTGTTAAATTTAAGGGTAATTGTTGAATGTCTCAAATCAACTGATAATACCATGATCATCAGCAGTTTGAGAATTCTAAAAACTGTTATTACAAGGAAGGAAGCTAAGGGAATTCGTAAAGCAACTGTGGCTGCAGTGCTTGCTATCTTGGAGAAATTAACCAACACCGACATTGAGATGATTAGTGAAACATTTAAACTCATAAACACTATTATTGACCATTCTCAAAATTCATTAAAGAATTCCTAATATAAAGGTAAAATAAACATTTCAGAAATAAATAATTAATTAATAATAAATATAATTTTGAATAGCTTTGCTTTTGTATATCAAACAATTTTTGGATGTGAGCGATTACTGTTCAGAACCATTGAACACTTTGAATACTATAATTGAAAAGAAGCTTATTTACGAGGAGGTTTATGATCTCGTTAACTAAAAAGTAAGAGAAGCTATGATCCAATCTTATGCTTAAAACATAAATTCTATTTGCAAATAAATTTACTTAAATTTCCTTGTTAAGTATCCTATTTCTGATACAATCATGCAATCTTCCATAAATTTCTTGATTAAAAATACTGAATATACATACGACTAAGGCAGAATTATTGTTTATGACATTCTTAAAATAATTATCAAGAGTTTCCCTGATAAAGTGCTAACTTACTTTGGAGAAATCATTTATGTTTCATACTTGGTAAACTTAATCAAAGAAGAAAATAAAGAAATCAGAGAAACTATTAAGTTTTCCTAACAACTTTTAATCAACAGACTCTCTAACGAATAGAAATAAAGATTAATTGCCAACAACCTCTAATGGATAACATAGCATAATAATCCTAAAATATAAGTAATAATTTAAATTAAAATAAATTTTTTATTAAAGATTATGTTATTAACAATAGCAAAGTGGTTTTATTGGATTGCGCTTGTTTTTAGAAGACAAACAAGATTTCCTTTCTAAAGAAGAAGAAATTGTAAAATAATTTGCTTGATAAAATACTAAATAATATATATTTTTTTTTTTGTAGAAATTATAAATCAGCCAAATATTTGACAGTAGGGAAGAGAGAATGAATATCTTCTGGGAAATTATAAAACAAAAGAAAGAAAAGAAAGAAGCCCTTAAGAATTCAGAATGGAAAAACTACATAGATACAGAAATAGAAGTAGAAGAAAAATAAAATGAAAATGAGCTGACAAATGACACTTTGTTAAATAGTGTTTTAGAATTTGTTTTGGCTTATAATAGGTATTTGAAAGAAAGAGAATTGCCTAATACATTGATTTTCGAAGGCAAGAGAAAACTAATCTGCAACATTATTTAATATATCAACTTCCCTAATTAAGATACTTCCAATTTAACTATGAATTGCTTGATGGAGTTGACAGAAACTAACTAAAGTATGGCAAAGTAAGCTTTTAAGGATGGTATACAAGTTGTTGTATCTCTTCTTCCTAAGGTTTTGAAATATTTGTATTTCTCAAAGCTTAAAAACAACTTTGTTATTTCTAATACTCTAAACTCTCATAAATTCTTCATATTTGTAATGAAATTCTTCTTAAACTGCGATCAAGAAACTATTGCCATATCTTTATTTGAAAATATCCTTAAAATATTCTTAAAATCTTACATAAAGGCATATTATAATAAGTCTTAAATAGAATATATTGTAGAATTAATTCTTCACTTGGCTCAAAATATGTCTTCAGATGAAGACAAAGAGCTTGTCAATGAAATCAAAAATTATATGTTAAAGAATGAAAGAGCATTAGAAATAGTATTGGAAATTTTGATCAAGGTTAAGACTTTTGATAACAATAACAAGATCTCTAACTAAGAGACTATAGAAAAAGCTGAATTGGTAATTTTTTTACTTATAAAATGATGAATTGTACTAATAATTTATAATTCTTTATATAGGCTATTGAAGAGTTGAAGAAATCAATAGAATTAAATAATTTCTTCCAAATGTACTCAAAGGTAAAATCAGGAATAGAAGCAATAAGATAAGAAAGAAAGTAACAATAAAAGCAAGACTTAGTTGCTAATCCCGAGGTTGCTTTTGAAAAGAAGCAAGAGTAAAACTTGAAAAAGAGAAAAGCAAAATAAAATAAAATTAGAAATAGCAAAAGATCTGAAAATATAGGCAGAAAGATTCTTAAAAAAGATTGATGGTACAATTTATACAAATATTTAAATAATTAGATTAAAAAAACAAATTAATGAATGTAGAATATTATATTTATATATATATGTAAGTAATTATTTCCTAAATATTATCAAAATATATATTTTAATTTAATTTGCGAAAAAATAAGTCAATTGTATTTGTTACAAAAGAAGCCAACTGAGCTTTTAAAAATAAAGTTTAGCATTTATTCAAAATTAAATTAAGTTATCTGCTATAAAGTATCTAAATAAATTAATTTACATCAGTCAATCACAATCATTCAATGAAATTAAGAATAATATTTATTTTAATATTGCTATGAACTAATAAATTTGATCAATACAAATTATTAGGAAATGGAAATTAAAGTTATTGTAATTATAACTTTTAAAGCTACCTATTAATTAATCTAGAATAGTATAATTATTTAGAAAAATAGGTAAGTAATTGTTTCTTAAATTTTATCAAAATATTTTTCATTTAGTATATAAAACAAATAAATCTATTGTGTATTTTATTACTGAATCCAAGGGCCAGGGATGCAGGAATATTGTAGAGCAACTATTAAAATTAAATTACTTTATCCACTTTAAACTATCTAAATAAGTTAATATATACCAATCAATCACTATGATTCAATCTAATAAATAGAAATATTTATTTTAATATTTTTAATGAAGTAATACAATTGGTTAGTTGAAATGATTAGGTAATGGAAATTAAAGTTAAAGTAATTAAAACTATTAAAAAGTTAAAATATATTAATTTAGAATATAATATTTAGAAAAATGGGTAAGTAAATGTTTCCTAAATTTTATCAAAATATTTTTAATTTAGTTAACAAAACAAATAAAACAATTGAGTGTTTATTTTTTACAAAATAAACCAAGAACTGAGCCAGCAAAAATATTTTTTGAGCAATTACTAAAAATTAAATTATATTATCTACTTTAAAGTATCAAATAAGTTAATGTATATAAATCACTCAATAAAATTTGATTACAATTATTCAATGAAATAAATAGTAATATTTATTTAAGTATTTTTATGAACTAATAAAATCGATCAGTTGATTATATTAAGAAATGAAAGCAAAGGTTATATTAATTACAATTGATATGAATTCAAAATTTGTTTTGTAATACATTATTACTAATCAATTATTTAATGAAAATGCAATTGAAATCGAATATTAACCAATTTAAAATATTCATTCCATCCATATGATTAGATATTTTTTATTTAATAAAAAGCAGTAATTATACTTTGAACTATTCACAAAAAATAACAAATAAGAAATTTGCAGTCAAAAAGTTAAGGTTAATTAATATATTAAAAATTAATTATAATCAAAATAATTTTTTGCCTAAGTTCTGTTGAAAATATGAATTAATAAGGCAATCCTTTTTTATTAACTAATTTTTTGACACCAAGCTAGCCTAATGAAGATATACTTAATGATTCACACTAAAATAACTTGACAAAACCTATGTTAGAAATGCAGCAGATTTATTAAGCGCCTTCTAATGAAATTAAAATATTTCAATATAATCTTGATAAATATTAAATTGAAAAAAGAGGAAATAATTAAGTGGGATATGAATTAGATGAAGTTTAAGATACCGTAAAAACTGAGTAAAATGATACCCAGTAAGATATGTTAAATAACTATAAATCAGTTAGAAAGAATCCTGTTTTTTTAAACTAACTTATTGAGAAAAAAGCATTTTAAACTAATGTGAATAATAATAGTGAAGTTAATACCTACTAGTAGTAATATGATTAATCTTCTACTTAAATATAATACAATAGTAATTAAACTAAGAGTGTTAATTTGAACTCTGTAAATAGTTCATCCAGTAATTCTAATCCTAAAAAAAATAGCATATCTCCATCTGCATAAGATTTTTCTATAAGCTTTCCTTAGCTCTCTGCAACTTAAAGCATATCTCAAACATCTATTTAAAGATTAGACATTTAGAGCCCAACGAAATTTAGCAATAATCTTTATAGCCATACTAAGAATAAAAAAAGTTCATTCTCAAAAAGGTCAAGCTAGATTTAATAAGTAGATTAAAATTAAAGTAGTAGTAGTAGTTGTAAAAGCAGCTAAAGCGATGATTCAAAAGATAGTGAGAAGAGAGATACTCTTCCTTCATAGTTATTTACTTTGGGAAAAGAAAAAGAAATTAAGCCTAAAAATGAAAAAAGTTCAGATGATAATGATATTAATTATGATTCTTTTACAATTAAAATGAATTCTCTTAGCAAATTTAAAAAAAATACTTCAGGAGCATTTGGTAGTCTTTTAAGTAGTGGGGAAATAACTCAAATAAAAATTTGCAAAGATGCATTTTCTTCTACTTCGTCGATTTCAAACCAAGGAGGGTAAGACAAGAGCAGTATAAATTAAGATGGAAATGATTTTAATATGAGATCTTCCAGTCAGTCAATTAAATAGAGCGGTCTTTTAGGTAATTCTTTTATGCAAGGCAGCCAAGGTTTTGTAGATTTAATAAAAAGGATAAAAATAAAAAATGCAATCCAAAGGATGGCAAACAAAACTTCTTGTAGAAGATTAAAGCAACTATCAGAAATTCATTTAAGTTTTATAGGAGATTTATCGATCTAAAAGAAAAGTGATGAAAAAGAGCATAAGGAATAATAAAGGTGGTATTTAAAATTTATTAGAGATTATATGAAATTTCCAACATTCAATCCTTACTCGATTTATAAAATGATGTGGGATTTATTTATGCTTTTTGTAGTGCTATTTTTTTTTGTTTCTATTCCTCTAATTCTTTCCACAGGGGAGGAATTTGAGGACTTGTTTGGAGAATTCCCTTATTATATACTTTCTATAATCTTAGTTTTTGACGCCTTTATTAATATGAACACTGGCTATTACAGAAATGGAGCACTTGTTCAAACCAAATATTTTGTTTTAAGGAATTATGCTAAAAAGTTGCTAGTGATTGATGTAGTTGGAATCATACCGATTTTCATTTACACAATAGCACCTTCATAAACACTAAAAGGGTTTTTATTTTTGTATTTGATAAAATATAAGTCTATTACAAAAATTTTTAAAAGATTAGAACTACGGCTCGATTTAAAATCTTCTTTACTAAACTTAATTGCTTTGCTTAAATTATTGCTCACTGTATTATTTATAGCTCATATTTTTGCTAACTTTTGGTTATTTTTAGCAAGAATTAATCCAAATTAAAATTGGCTTACCTAAGCAAAATTAAAAACTGAAAGTTGGTCTGAACAATATATTGTTGCTTATTATTATATCACTGTTACAATGGTTACTGTAGGATATGGAGATATTACTCCTGCAAATTTAACTGAAGTATTTTTTGCTGTGGTAACTATTCTATTAGCATGTGGTGTGTTTGCTTATAGGTAAATTTTAAGTTTCTTGTTTTGTGAATATATTGTATAATTTGAAAACAAAATCATTATTTTATATAATATTAATTTTGAAATTCAAATTTTCATATGTTTACTCTAAATAAAAAATAGTGTCAATGCCATCGGTTTTATATTAGATGAGATTAATAGAGAGTAGAAATAACTTAATAAAAATATGTAAATAATAAATTAATATATGAACAAAAAGAATATAAGCAGGGAATTAAGGTTCTAAATTAGAGAGTATTTGGAATTTTTTTGGAGATAGCAAAATATAAGTAATGTAGAATAAGAATAAAAAATTATTTAGTAATTAGCCCACAATCTAAAAGAAAAGCTAAATTTAGAAGCAAATAAGTTGATATTAAAAGATAATAAAGTATTTTCTAATATGTTCTCAGAAAGGTTACTTAAAAAAACTCTTAATATAGTCAAGGAATACAGATTTACTCCTTAACAGCTTATTATTTAAAGAAATTATCATGATGATTCTGCAATTTATTTTATTGAAAGTGGTTCAGTTGAGGTATTTATAGACAACGATAAAAATCATTAAATCATACAAATACAAAGTAAAATTTTTTTGACAATAATTAAAATTTTTATTTTCAAATAAAAATTTGTATTTCTCATTTAAAATAGTTAAATTTTGCTTTAGATCTAATCAAAATTAATCTAATCAAATCTAATAAAATAAAATTTTATTAATTTTAAAATCCTGCTAAAGATTCAAAAAGAATCAAAATTTGGATAATATGTTTAATAATGAATTCTATTTTATTGAATAATTTTATTTTTTAATATTTACTTTTATTTATTTAAATATTTCCCTAAGGAATAACTTAAACAATAAAATAAAATAAAAAATGTTAATATGATATATTGAAATGTATTTTCCTAAAATAATATTTAGAGCTTAGCAAAGGTTAGTACTTTGGCGAAATAAGCTTCTATACTGGTCTCGAAAGATCTCTAAGTGTTAGAAGTATAGATTTTGCTACTCTACTTAAGATTGAAAGAGAGGATTTTCTAAATTTATTAAAAATGTTCCCTAGAGATTAAGAAATGTTCCATTTAATAAAGGATAAAGTTTAATACAGTCGAGATTTTGGATTAATAGGAGTTAATTGCTATAGCTGTAATAGTCCAGAACATTTGGTAGCTAGTTGCCCTATGGTTTAATTTATACCTAATAAACTTTAATGCTTTAAAAAATATAATTTCAATCCTGGCTAATAACGAACTCATTACAAAAGAATTATGAAGGAAAAATACTCGACTCTACGAGATATTGAATTATTAAAAGATGCAGCAGAAGAAATTCAAGAGGAGTATGAAGAATTAATGCCAGAAACAAATACATCTGTGTCGGAGCTTTCTTGCATTGAAGATGTAGAAGAAGAAGATGATGATGACGAAGAAGAATTTTACAAGCAGACTCCTAGGCACAAACTATTTTAAAATGATGATAAATTGACTTTTTAAAATTAAATAGCATAAATTTAACAAGAAATTGATAAAGAATCTGAGAAGAAAGAAGAGTTCACCTTGAAAGGAAGTTTAAAAGATTTATCTCCAAAAACACCATAAACAAGAGGATAATAAAATAGCTAGAGTTCTTTAAAATCCCCTTAAAATAATGTTATACATGAAGATTCGGGTGAAAGCGATAGCTAACAATCTAACCAGAGAATAAGCTTAGATTCTAAAAAAGAAGAAAGGTTAAATACACCACCCTGTCTCATTGTTGATAAAAAGATTAAATTTTCAGAAAAAGACTTCATATTAGATACATCAAATTCATCAGCAAGTAATGGAGATCGTAGATTATCTACTATCAATTCAAATGCCGAGTCATAAACTGAGCCTAGCAACTTTAAGTAAATGTTGACAAACCAAACTATCAAATAATCAAAATTTAGTCAAAAACCTAATATAAAATAAAGAAAAAGCGCTATTGATTTTAGAAACTACGACAATAATACCAATAAAAATCAAAATGATGAGAAATACAGCAACCATTAAAAATTGAATTATGAAATTTTACATACTGATTTAGATTAAAATTATCGCAAGGAAAGTATGTAGAGTGCAAAAAGTTTAAAATCACCTAGCGAAATTAAAACACTTTTGAGCAATGTTTAATCATCAAGCCTTTATTAAAGAAGATCTTAGTCTCAAGAAAGTAAACTACCTCAGCTAACATTTTCAACTTAGATTGCACAAGCATCTATGCTAAAAAAAGAATTTCCTAGAATAGCTTAGCTGAGGTAAAGATAATCATTCAGTTCCCCTAAAAATTCATTTAGCAGCAATAGTAGTTATTATATGAATCCAGGCGGTGGGAACTCATCTCATATATGTTGCCAATGCTAATGCTAATTAGATCACAGCTAGACTCCTAAAGCATCTGCTTCAAAATCTTCTTATGAAAATAACAATTCTAGCAATAAAAATGATAATTCACATTTGTAATACGGTTCTTTGTTAGTGAGTAGATCAAGAGCAAGCTCATAAAACAATGTTAATAACTTGCCTCATTCTTAAAATTTGTATAATAAATCTGCTATATAAAATGTCAGTTTATCTTAACAGAATTAATAAACTAACTCAAATAATATAACTTTTTAGTAGTAATCATATATAAGTTCTCATAGAAGCAGTATCAGTAAAGGAATAAATGGTATACAAATACCTTAAAATCAACTCTCTATCTACTAATAAGCTATGCATTTGATAAGACACTAAGATTCATTTTCTAGTAGCAATTCACCTAGGAGTAGAAGACATCAATCCACAAGCTCAAGCAAATTTAATAGAGTTGAAATGAACTATAATTTAGATTAAATTACAAAGAAAGTAAATGCTATATATGATAAGCTTTATGTATAAGTTTCTTAAGATAACGAGTTATCAATTCTTGAGTTTGATAAATCAAAGGATTATGAAATTTACTTTCCTAAATACAACTTAACAAATGTTCTAAGAAAAATGAAAGACAAGAAGAAAAATACCTAAATTAATAAATTTATCTAAGCCTTTAACTTTTCTCGTGGATAATTTGCATTAGAAAATATGGATAGATCTAAATCTAATACTTTTAATGTCCCATTCCTAGGTCGTAGTGTATCAGAAAATTTTTCAGATAATTAAGTAAATGGATTTTTAGCTGCATCTCCATTGAAAAATAGATCAGCAAGAAGTTCTATATTTATCCCTTAGAATGGATAGATTGGAAATTAAATTAGAGGACTTAAATTGAGGCATAGCATTAATTCAGAAGGTTAATGGGAAATAAAAAGTGCAACCTTTCCTAGAAAATCTTATTTTTGATTTCAATTAACTAACCTACATTCTTGAATTGTAATTTTAATTAATGATTATATAAAGTAAATTTAATTTTAATTAGTTTATTTGTTTCGTTAAAAATAACTTGTATTTAATTTATAAATAAATTAATTAGCATATAAAAAACAAATAATTCCAAAAGAGCATTTCAAATATCATAAATAGTGTGAGAAAAAATTCTAATATTTCATATCAAGAATTATTAAAAGATTTTCTAACTATTGTAGTAATTTATTTAGTTGACTTAAATTTAGGCATAGTATTAATTCAGAAGGTTAATGGGAAATAAAAAGTGCAACCTTTCCTAGAAATATTTTTGATTTCAATTAACTAACCTACATTCTTGAATTGTAATTTCAATTAATGATTATATTAAATAAATTTAATTTTAATTAGTTGATTTGTTTTATTAAAAATAAATTGTATCTAATTCATAAATAAATTAATTAGCTAATTAAAAACAAATAATTCCAAAAAAGCATTTCAAATATCATAAATAGTGTGAGAAAAAATTCTAATATTTCATTTCAAGAATTATTAAAAGATTTTTCTAACTATTGTAGTAATTTATTTAGTTTTATCAGTTAAAAGAAAAAATATTTCAAATCATTATTTTACTTATTTTTTTAAATAGTAATCTCTGATTTTCATTAATTCCCTTTTATTTTTTGATAGATTTTAATAAAAAAAATATTTTGATTATTTCATAATTGTTTTTGATATAATCATAAATATAAGTTTAATTAATATTTTTTTAACATGACTTTATTTATATATTTAAATAACAAAAAATCTTTACTCTCTAAATAAATAATTTATTTATTAAAAATATTTTAACTAAGTAAAAAAGTATTCCAAAATTTTATTTAGAATGATTTAAAAAATTTTTAAATTTAAATAAGTTTTTTATTATTTTTATCAAAAATTATTTTAAATGCTTAAATAATATTTTATTTGGTGTTATCTTTTCAAGAAATTATTTTTCTTAAATTTTAACAAAGAGTGATATTGATTAATAAAAATTTATAATTTCATTATTAAAAATAATCTCCTTTATATAACAGTTTATTAACACTGAAAGTAATTTTTGGAATCTAACACTTCCATTAAGGGAAAAAATTAATATCTTAATTATTGTCATATATAAAAATATGATTAAGAATTTATTGAATAATAAATAAAATACAATTAAATTTTCTTTCATACTTTCATTTTTATTTTATTTATGAAAGAAAACTAAATTCCTTTTAATTTGATTTAAATAAGTAAAACTTTCATTTTTAATATAATAAATTAAAAAATTAATAAAAAAGTAAAAAAAAAAAAAACAAATAAATAAATTAGATTATAAAATGAAATTAGTATCCTTCCTTTTGATTGCATTAATAGCTTTAAACTCAGTTTCTGCTACTAGTACCTTAACTAAACTCAGCAGTTGCATTTTAGGTTTAACTAATCCTTGTACTACAGCAGTTGTTGCCACTGATCCTTCGTGTTCTTCTAATTTAGCTTATTATGGTGTATGCATAGGTGCATGTGGAGCTACTACTTCTCTTTCTAGTTATAGTTAATGTGCTGCTTCATGTACTACTTCAGATTAGAATTTATCAACATATGCTACATCAGTTTAATCATGTATCAGTAAATCAAGTGGTACATAATTAGTATTATCAGCTATTTTATTAATCTCTCTTTTTATTGTTGCATTTTGATATATTGTATTTGTTTGCATCTGTATTAAAAAATAAAATAATTGATACAAATTCATTAATAAAAGCGTTTCTTTAAATATTATATATTTATATACAAAATTTATTTCATTCTAAAATTTTAAAAAAGTTTAAAGAAAAATGTAATTTATTGAATAAAATCTAAAAAATATTAATATTTGAAATAAAACAACAAAAATAAAATTTTAGTAATGTTTTTTTGATCTTCAATACTGAATCAGATTCACATATGTTTAACATTTCGCTTTGATTTGTAAATGAGGATATTTTAAAAGATATTAATTTTAAATAAATGTATTTTAAGTTAAAACATATTAAAAATACCACAAAAAATATAATCATTATTATAAAGAAAATATTTTAAATATATTTTTATAATTGTTAGCTGTTATTTTTAAGAATCTTTCATTGTAAAAACATTTAGCTTCTACCCATTTATGTTTTTGTTGAAGTTTCTAGATAAATTGTAATCAAACAATTAGTAAATTTCCTATTATATTTATTTAATTTTAACTTATTTTTTAAAAATACCCTATTAATAGTTATGGCTATGAAAAAATACATTTTAATATTTGTTAAATTTAAATAATTTTAATCTCATTTATGAATTTTTTCTTCCTCTTGTTTATATAAAATTATTTCATAAGCTTTTTACAAAGTGTAAACTTAGAATTTTTTTATTACAATTTTGATAACTCTAATCGTAATGTTTTTCTTAATCTAAAGCCAGTGATAACATACTTTATCACCATACAATTATCTAAATATGATTTGACTGATTAATTTTATGGGTTTATTATTTATTTTTCAAAATTAGAAAATTCTTTTACAATAAAAAAACCTTTTTTCATAATAATACTAGAAATAGATTATTCATAGAATACTTTTAATAAAATATTTTGCGTATTTAGTACCTTTTAAATTTTTAAAAATGGATATTTAAACCCTAAAAAAAAATTTGCTTTATAGATTCTCAGTATTTTTTAAATATATCAGATTTAAAATATTTGAAATTGAATAATATTTTGTGGTGAAATAATAATATTAAGTAGAAGAAAAAATATGTTTGTTTTAATTCTTCTATCATATCTGTTTGTAATTTATTAAGCCAAATCAGAATTAGTTAAGCAACTTCAAAATAAAACACCCATTCAAGTATGCATTTTTACCATTAGTAGATAAATTGAAAAAAAATAACTGATTTAATAAAATGAAATATAATCTTGTGATTTAAGTAATTTAAAGATTTCAAATTTAGTAATTGAAGTGAAAAAAAATAGGATTATTATTATTTGGATACTTTAAATGATGATAGTAATATATTTTATTTATTATGAATGGATAAAGCTAAATTTTTTATTTTATATCATAGAAATAACTCAATTTAAATTTGTATAATTCCTTAAGAAACTAGATTAATTTGAGTACTTCTTTTTTATAATTCAAACCTTTTATATGACATGATTGATCTAAAAGAGAAGCTTAGTTACTCTTATTTATGAGTTATTTTAAATAAAAATAATTTTTTAAAAACATATATATTGTCAGGTATAAAAAGTGAAAAGATTTTGTTATATCTTTTCAAAGCTATTAGTATTATTGTTACAGTTTTAATAAATAAAACTTTATTTTTAGAACCAATAAATTCAAACGAATTACTAACTTAATTATCAGATTTTTTATTAAAAAAAAATACTGAGGAAAAAAAAGAATCAAAAAAGAGACAGATAAGATCAAAAATGAAATATACTTTTGCTTTATTCCTTGTACTTATTGCTTAAAATGTTGTATTTTCTGCATCTTCTTGCAGCCCTTCACCTGCAACTAATGCTGCAAACTATTTGAGCTGTTGCTTCTAAAATACTCCAAATCCTTGTGTTACTGGTTAGCCAGGTGCTGCTGATACAAATTGTGCATCTAGTCTAGCAATTTATTCTGCTTGTATAAACTCATGTGGTTTCAGTAATACTTTAGCCTAATATTAGACTTGCGCTTAAGCATGTACATCATCAAATAACAGTCTTTCAGCATATATTACAGCAATATCTACATGCGTTAAAGCTGCTACTAGTTGATTAAATAAAATTTCGTTAATGAGTATAACAGATGATCAATAATTTTTATTTTATCAATAAAAAATCTGTAATTTAATATTGTATAAGATTTTATTGTACTAATATCTACACAAAGGATAAATTATTACAAAATTTTTATATATTATATACCATATTATTGAAATTTTCACTTTATATAAGAGTTCATTTTATTTTTTTTTTACCTTATCTAAGTTAAAATTAGGAAAAGCTTACCTAATATTTTATTTTTTCTAAAAAAAGAAGTTTTACATTATCAAAACTCAAATAGAAAATTCAGAAAAATCTGAAATAGCTATATAATGAAAACATTCTTTTTTAAAATAAGAAGAATTTTTGTTTACAGTCATATTTCTTCTTTAAAGCTATATTAATGATACTGAAAATTCGAAATAAATTATTGTCGATTTATTCTTTTTTTACAATATTTATTAAAAAAATAAAAAACAAATTGATTAAATATAAAAAAAAAATAAAAATGAAATTATTAGCAATTACTTTAATCCTTTTGATTGGTTTGTGCTCTATAAAAGCAAGTGCCACCACAAGTTCACCATCATATATAAGTACTTTTATTTCATAATAAACTAATCCTTGTATAGCTGCTAGTTCTGATACTAATTGTGCAGCTAATATTGCTATCTATGCTCTATGTTTAGGAGGATGTGGAAGCAGTAGCTCTCTAACCGATTTCTAATCATGTGCATCAGGCTGTACAGTTACTGATAGTGCTCTTACTAGTTTTTTCAATGCTATTTCTGGTTAAATAGCAAGTGCTACAACTAGCTGATTAATTTTAATAAAATATTTTATGTTTATTCATATTTATATAAATAAACTAAACTAAAATTTAAATTGAATAACTTTGATTACATTTTAAATATGTTTTAGTTTTTTATTGAATAAATAATTTTATAAGAAGGTAAAATAAATATATTTCTTCATTAAATTTAGGAATTATTTTGTATATTTTTAAGAATAAAATATTTTGTTTTTGAGATTAAATCAACGTATACTTATAAATATAAAGAGTAACTGGGTATTTGTGATAATGCGCTATAATTTTAATAGAAAATCAGAATGTCCTATTTATTAACAAGTAATTTAATAACCTAAAAACACATACTTGTTTAATTAGATCATCAAAGAAATTATATTTTATTTCTTAATGATTTAAATAAGATAAAAATATTTAAATCATTTTATTTTATTTTTAATAGTTTAAAAATTAATTTAATCATTTTTATTCTTTATTTGAACAAACATATAATATGTATTTATTTTAATTTAATAATATTATTTATTTTATCACTATTAAAATGAAGAAATACATATTGAAATTTTTTATAAGTTTTTTGAATATTTTCTTTCTCATTTATCTTAATTTACAATTATTTTTGAAAAAAAAATATTAATTTCATCTATCGTACAATTCAACTACTAATTTAAAAATATAATTTTTTAAATAATGGAAAAAAGGCATGATGTTAATATATATAAATGATTAATTATCAGTGTCCTGTCTTTGAATCTTTGGATTCATTAAAATATATATATAAATTATAAATTTATAATTATAGATAAAAAAATATATTAAAAGCTATAAAAAAACAAACATACAAATATAATAGATGATAAAATGAATTTATAATACATCATTTTGATTCTATTAATTGCATTTAAATCTGTAAATTCTAATAGTAGCTTAGTTAATCTTCGTTCCTGTATAATGACTATAATTAATCCTTGTGCTTCATAAGATTTATCCTCAGATTATGAATGCTCCGCTAATTTAGCTTATTATAGCTTGTGCATTGGTGGATGTGGAATTAATGTTACTATCCCTGACTATTAGTAATGTACTGCATCATGTACTAATACATTCCCATATTTATCATCATATGTTTAGACTATTTAAAATTGTATCAGTTGTTTATCTGCTTCATATTTAAAATTAACAATAATTCTATTAATTTTTGTTTTTATTGTGGTTGTTTTATTTTATTTGATCATTTCTAAATTAAACAATAAAAATATAATAGCTAATTTTTTGAAAAACTATCTCATTAAAAATGTACTAACTATTCAATTCGCTTTATCCAAAACATTAAATTAAAAAAATTATTTTAACTATTTAACAAGTAAATATTATAAATATTTTAAAAAATAAAAAACAAAAAATAAAATTTTTAAAAATTATAGTCAAGCTTCTAAATTGAATTAAGTAAGATTAAACTTACTTAATTTCCCGTTTTTATTAGTAAGCATAAAAATCTTTAAAAGTATGTTAGCTTAAAAATAAATCCATTTAATTGAAAATATTTAGCTAAACTGTAAAATAGAATATTTATTGAAAGGAATCTCATAATTGTTCATGATGATAATTTTTATTTTTCATCATTTTAATTTTTAAAAATATTGTTTCTAATCCTTACATTTACTAGTTGCGATTTAAGATAAATAGATTTCTTAATATTTATTTAATAAAACAACATTTTCTAAAAAATACCTTCATAATAATTATCTCTATTAAAAAATATTTATTAATATTTGCTGAACCAAATTACTTTTAGTGTTTTATATGAAATTTTCCTGAATAAAAATAATTTAATATAATTTCATTTTATCGTTTTCAAAACTTTAACTTTTTTTATTACAGTTTTAGCTAAAACTAAAAAACTTTCTTTAACTAAAACTGTTATTAATATAATTTGATTTATCATCCCTATAAAAGTATAAATTTGTTGATTATTTTTATTAGTAATTTACTTTTTTCTTTTTAAAAATTTCTTTTTTTGTAATAAAAATGCTCATCTAAAAATACTTTTAAAATAATTAAAAAAATATTTTATAATTAAATATTTCATGGTTTAGATTTCTTTTTAATTTTTAAAAATAGATATTTCAATCCTAAATATGGCTTAATTAACAGGTCTAATTTATTTTTTTTAATAAATTAAATTATATTATATCTCAAACGTAATCTATTTCAATTTTATTTATGGATTAACGTATAGATTAATTCTAATTAATGCTCTTTATTATGCTTAAAATAATAAAATATATATAATATCAATGTTAGTTATAAATGGAATCATTTTTATTATTTTTTATGAGTTATTTAAACTACAAATAGTATTTTTAATACATTTTTATAGTTTTTTAATTATACATTGTAAGGTTTTTTTCATTTTAAATTAGGCTTTAGATAATTATTTACATTATAGATTAGTAAAAAATTATTTTTAAAACCAATAAATACAAGTGAAATTCTAATTGATTACCAAATTTTTTTTTAAAAAATACTTATAAAAAAAGCAACCAAAAAGTATAGTTAAGTAACTAAAATAAGTATATTTTTGTTTTATTCCTTGTTCTTATTGATTAAAGTGCTCTATATTCTGAATATTCTTGTAGCCCTTTATCTGCAACTAATTTTGTAAATTATTTGAGCTGTTTTTTTTACACTACTCCAAACAAAACCTTGGGCTACAGATCAACTGCACTGTTGATTCAAACTGTGTATCTTAACCTGAAGATTGTTGTGCTTGTAAACATTTTGTATTACCAGTATTACTTTAGCCAAAACTAGACTTGTGCAAAGTTGTATACAGTTACAAGTGGCTCAAGCTTTGATAAATATATATAATTAATTAATATATTCATAACTAATATTTCTAGTTGATTCAAAAAATTTCATCAATTATTTTTACAGATCGTTAATAATTTTTAAATTATCAATAATAATATGAAAAATAGTTTATAAGAATTTTAACCACTAATTTCTACACTAGAGAAAAATTAGTTTACAGTTTTTATTTTTAAATTTAGCTATTTAGCAAAATATAATATGTTAGAATGGATAGATATTAACTGATTTAAGAATAATTAGCTAAAAAAGTTAAAAAACAAGTAAAAAATTAGATATGTAAATCATTTAACGAAATTTATTTAATAATTCAAATATATAGCAAAATATTTTAAAATCAGAAATTAAATTTTATGAATAATTAGACAATACAATTAATTATTCACTCAGTAATTTAGTAATAATATGATTTTAAATAGTTTAGAGAATTTACAAATATTGTCTTATAATTCATTTCTTTTAAAGATTTTCTAACTCATTTAAACATTCTGAATCATTTGGAGTAATCTCTAATTATTTTTAATAAGAAATTATAGCTTCATTTATTTACCCATTCAACTAATAAACTTTAGCTAAATTAAGATGGCAAAATTAATTTTTAGGATTCAGTTCTAAGCATTTTTTTAATTATTATATACCTTATTCGAAATTATCTATGCTACAAAAGGCTAATCCTAAACTTCTATAACAACTATCATTTTGTTTGTTTAGTTGTATAGATTTTTAATATGACTCAATAGCCTTATCATACATTCCTTTATAAAAATAGGCATTACCCATATTTTCATAACAACTGTCTTTGTTTGGGTTGATATCCAGGCATTTTTAATAAGCAATTATTGCTTCCTCGAACATGTTTTTATCTATATAAGTATTTCCTAGATTGTAATAACAAGATTCGTGTTATGGATTTACAAGTATGCACTTTTAATAATTTTAAATAGCTTCATCAAGCATATTTTTACTTCTAAAGCAAACCCCTAAATTGTAATAGGAACTATCATGTTTTGGATTTAGATCAACGCATATTTAATAATATTTAATTGCTTCATCTAACATTTCTTTGTTTCTATAAATTACCCCTATATTATAGTATATTTTATCTTATTTAGGATCTATTTATAATGATTTTTCAAAATAATTTAATGCCTCATCATACATATCTTTTTTTAAGAAAAGAAAACCTAAATTATTGTAATAAGTAACATTTTTTTGATTAATTTAAAGACATTTTTTGTTTATTTCTATACTTTCATCTATCATATTTTTTTAAAAATATATATTAGCTAACTTGGATAGACAAGATTCATCATTTGGGTTTATGTTTAAACATTTCAGATATTATTCTATGCTATTATCTAACATTCCTTTTTATTAATATACTAGTCCTAAATTATAGTAAACGTCTTAATCATCAGGACTTAAAAGCTAGTACTTTTTATATGATTCGATAGCCTCATCAAGCATGCCTTTCTTATGAAATAGCATACCTTCAGCCATAATGCATAACGCTTTTTCATTTGATAATATATCATAAATATCTTTACTCATTTTTATTTATTTATATTATTTTATTTTAATATTTATTATAAAAATTGTTGGTAGGTAGGTAGGTCTGAGATTTAAAGTAAAAGAATATGCTATCTTTCAATTTGTACAAATAAAAAAAATAAAAAGTTCTTAAATAGAAATAATAAATTCTTTAGTTAGTTTTGCTTTTTTATTTGATCTACTTAAGATAGAATTTAAAAAATAAATCAAAAATAAGGTATTAATTAATTAAAATTAACAAAAATGATGAGATTATATAATATTAACTTTGCAAAAATAACAACTAATTCTTCTTTTTACATGAAATCAGAAAATCTTAGGCAATTTTATTTCTAATTATTTTTAATATTTTACTTTTTAGATTATATTTTACCATAATAATAGATATAATTTTAATATTTTATAATTTTCTTTGTTTATTAGTTTGAATTTTTAAAATGAATAACTCAATTTATTTATTTTTTATTAATAAAATATTATTAAGAAGGTAGATTGGCTAATCTGATGATTTGATTTGTAAAAAAAAATACAAATTCGTAATTACTAATAATATTTAATTTGTCTACTTAAGTAGTAGTTATTATAAAATTAAATATTTAATTGCTATTTCTTCCTGTAATAAATTGAAAAAAAGATTTTATTTTTAACATGAATTCGTAAATCTACTTTTAAATTTAATATATATTTAATTTTAGAAATATCATAGCTCATATTTCTGTTTATTTAGCTAAAAAAATATTTTGTTCTTATTTACTATAAATTCTTAAATATAGAGAATATGCATATTTAGTTTGAGCTCAGCTGCCTGCAAATTCTAAAATATTATTTTTAAAATTTATCAACTTTTTAAACATCACCTTAAATCAGAGAAAATATTGTACTTATATTTTGTGAAATTCTTCATTTTGCATAGAAAAGAAATTTTTAAATTACTTTATTTGTTTAAAATTATTAATAAAAAAATGTTTTCCAAAAACAATTTAATAAATTAGAATTAACTAAATATGAATAATAATTAAAGTCTTCAAATCAAGAACTCGTTCAAAAGCACATTTTTAAATTTGTTTTTATTATATTAATCTTATGCTTTTTATGGATAAGTAAAACTATAAATTGTCTTTGATATTTAAAAAAAATATCTTACAATAAATAGGAGATATGTTATCATTAATATAATTAATTAAATTATTAATTTCCATCTAAAAAGTAGATAAATTTTAGATTTTGTTAGAATATTTGATTTTGAGATGCAGTAATAACAAAGACAAAAAATAAATAAAGAAGATATATAGTAATTTTAAAATGGTAAATAATCTGGCTTTACTTCTAATTAAATAGCACTGGCAATCGATTTTCTTTATCAATATGGTTTTTGCGTTGTCTAGCTGATTGATACTGGTGCATTTGGAATCGTTATGAAGGCTTATGAATCATAAAACAGTCTTATATTTGTAGCTATTAAGCTAATAATTGTAACAGATGCAGATGCTCTTAAGGATAATATTTAAGAATATTAGAAATCTCTTTTAATTGAACACCCTTGTGTTATCAGAAACTATTAGTAGATATATGATGATGAAAATTAATTCTACTTTACTATTTCAGAGTTTTGTGAAAAAGGTAACCTTTTTAACTATTTTAAATAAAATAGTCTAACTTAAGAAGAAATTATTAGAATTTGTATTTAAATAATTGAGGGACTTATAGCTATTCATCAAAATAATATTATACATTGTCATATTAAGCCCTAGAATATACTAATTAGTAGTGATAACTAAATTAAGATTTGCGATTTAGGAATATCAAAATAAATTCTAGGGTCAAAATCTCATACTGTTGCAAAAGGATTAAGGTTAGATTATATGGCACCTGAATAAATATAGGGAAAATTTCATAAATAATGTGATATTTATGCTGTAGGATCCATTATTTGCTTTCTTTTAAATTAAGATAAATTTGGAATGAATTTGATAAATACTAAGAAAGGAATATTTCCAACTATAAAAGACCCTTCAATTAAATAGTTAACAAGTTTAGCCTCTAAAATGATGGAAGTAGAACCAAAGAATAGAATTAATTTATAAAATTGTTTATTGTAATTATTACAAATTCAAAATAATAAAGTTAATGAATCGGAAAAGTAAGTTAAATACTTAAATGGAGATACATACCAAGGCTAGTTTAAAGAAGGTAAAAGGTATGGAAAGGGAACATATTTTTATAATAAATCAATTGCTTTTAAGAAGCGTGAAGGTGTATGGGTAAATGATAAATAGGAAGGTTTTGGTGTTTTTGAGTGGAGAAATGGTGACAGATACGAAGGCTATTTCAAAAATGACTTGAAGAATGGAAAAGGAACTATGTATTATAATTAATCAAGTGATTGTAAGAAGC
>JH719972.1:436745-494265 GCA_000231845.2 Tetrahymena malaccensis 436
TTTCAAAAATGACTTGAAAAATGGAAAAGGAACTATGTATTATAATTAATCAAGTGATTGTAAGAAGTATGAAGGTGAATGGATAAATGACAAATAGTAAGGTTTTGGTGTTTTTGAGTGGAGAAATGGTGACATATACGAAGGCTTTTTCAAAAATGACTTGAAAAATGGAAAAGGAACTATGTATTATAATTAATTAAGTGATTGTAAGAAGCGTGAAGGTGTATGGATAAATGACAAATAAGAAGGTTTTGGTGTTTGTGAGTGGAGTAATGGTGACAGATACGAAGGCTTTTTCAATAACGGCTTGTATGATGGAAAAGGAACATATTATTATAATAAATCAAATAGTTATAAGAAGTATGAAGGTGGATGGGTAAATGGCTAAAGGGAAGGTTTTGGTGTTTTTGAGTATAGAAATGGTGACAGATACGAAGGCTATTTCAAAAAAGAGTTAAAGAATGGAAAAGGAACTATGTATTATAATTAATCAAGTGATTGTAAGAAGCGTGAAGGTGTATGGGTAAATGACAAATAGGAAGGTTTTGGTGTTTGTGAGTGGAGTAATGGTGACAGATACGAAGGTTATTTCAAAAACGGCTTGAAGAATGGAAAAGGAACATATTATCATAATAGATCAAAAAGAAGTAAGAAGTATGAAGGTGAATGGGTAAATGACAAATCGGAAGTTTTTGGTGTTTTTGAGTATAGAAATGGTGACAGATACGAAGGCTATTTCAATAACGGCTTGTATGATGGAAAAGGAACATATTATTATAATAAATCAAATAGTTATAAGAAGTATGAAGGTGGATGGCTAAATGGCTAAAGGGAAGGTTTTGGTGTTTTTGAGTATAGAAATGGTGGCATATACGAAGGCTATTTCATAAATGGTTTGAGGCATGGAAAAGGAACATATTATTATGATAGATAAAGCAGTTGTAAGAAGAGTGAAGGTGTATGGGTAAATGACAAATAGGAAGGTTTTTGTGTTATGGAGTGGAGAAATGGTGACATATACGAAGGCTATTTAATTAACGACCATTATAATGGAATAGGAACATATTATCGTAATGATGGAACAAAATAACAAGGAATGTGGATTAATAGTGTTTTTAAGAGTTGAAGAATTTTAAAAAATAATAAAATGAATAATTATTTAATGTAAGGTGGATTTTCTTACATTTAACTTTTTTGAACAATTTTCTTTTCTTTTAAGTTATTTATATTTTCAGGAGATCTAAAATTATTTCGATTTGCTTTATGGTTGATCTATTTTAAAAAATATTTTTAACTTAATTAATATTTAACTCAAAATGATTTGGTGATTAAATTTATTAATACTTTTATTAAATCTACATATTTTAATGAATAAAAGTTATTATTAAAATATAAAATTTAAAAAAGCACATATATAATTAATGAATTAACATATAGTTCTTTTTAAATTAATAAATTTTAGTATCTGAATAATAGAAAATATCTAGAAATAATAAAATATTAAAAAGAAATTTATCATTTAAAAAAATTTATTGGTTCTAAATCATAAATTTAACATTCATTTTCTAAATTTATATATTTGATCTTACTTTTATTTATTCTCACTGTTTAATTTATTCTTTTTAAAAATAATTAATTAATTAAATATTTTTATAATTTATTCAATTTAGATAAATTGTTTCTAAGTAAATATAAAAAAAATAAATGATAAAATAGAAGATGTAAGTTTTAAATAATTATTCTAAAATTTTATTTTTATCATTTAAAAAGTTTTTAAACTCTTCACTTTAAACTCATACTGATGTACATATTGATCTAAAGTAAATTACATTTATTATAATTAATATTATTTATTTTATTATTGCAATCAAGTTAGGTTTTTTTCAAGAAATATTCTCATAGCTTAAATTATTTACTAAATTATTTTTTTATTCTTAATTCATATTTCTTATTCATTTTTCTTTCAAACTAATTAATATTTTCTTCAATATTTAAAAAGTGTAAATTAAATTGGTGATGAAAGTGCCTCAAGCTTAGGCTCTGCATTAGCAAATTGCACTAATCTCTCAAATTTGACACTTAACTTACTGTAAAAACAGCTTATTTGTTTTGGATTGTGATACTTTTTAATATCAAAACGAATTAAAACAAAAACAATCTTTTTACTTGATTTATTTACTTTTTGATTCTGATTATTTTTTTTTAATTTAAGTCATTTTTCCTTTTCAACCTTTGCTTAAATTATTTACTAGTTCATTTATTCTTAATTCATATTTTTTATTCATTTTTCCTTCTAACTAACTAATATTTTCTTCAATATTTAAAAATTTACATTTAAATTGGTGCAAATGGTGACTCAGGCTTAAGTTCTGAATTAACAAAATGCACTAATCTCTCAAATTTGACACTAGATTTATAGTAAAAACAACTTATTTCTTTTGGATTGAGATATTTTTTCTTACCTAAATTGATTTAAAAAATATTAGCTTTATATCTTATATATTTGATTTTTTATTCTGATTATTATTTATTTTTGATATAAAAAAACTAAATAAAATAAAGATTATTTTATTTATTTACAAAAAATTAATTTAAAATATTAGTTTTTTTTATTATTAAATCTTTTTTGAATAATTATTTTTTTAAATGTTTTTCATATAAATTCAAAGGTGTAATAATATTATTGTATCACAAAGACAAAAAATACTGAGGAAGTAGCCTAAATCTAAAAGATTAATTGCCAAAAAAATTTTTTTCTTACAAAAAATGAGTGACAAAAATAGAAATAATTTAATAAACAAAATTTTCAAAATAAAAAAAAATATATTTGTTTATGTATATTTTTTATATTTTTTAAACCAATAATTAAAGATATAATATAATTTTAAGAAAATTAAAATTAATTGAATAAAATTGTAGATTTATTATAGATAAATTATAACTAAAAATAAGTTTTTATAATTAGATAATATAGGATATATTTAAAAAATGTATACAATATATATTTTAATATTTGTTATAAATTATCATTATAGTTGATTGTATTACAATTTCTTTCTAATTATTAAGGAATATTTTTATTATAAATAATTTTTATCTAATTCAAAATAATTTTTTCAATAATTCTTTTTAATTTCTTAATCAGGTTGGGTCAAGAAAGATCTTCTATTATTTTATTGTTTGCTATTATTATTTCTTTCAAGTTTTTGCTATTAAAGTTTCTATTTTGATAGAATTTCCTCTTTTTCAAGCTTTGAATACTGTTAGCTACTTTCAGATAGTCCATCAAATTCTACAATTTTTTAATCTTCTCTCGAATAGTGAGACATTTAAGATCTAGCCCTTTATTTAGGCCTGCTATGAGTTTGGTCTGTGTTTACATATATTTATATTTGTGTTTACTCTTTGTTGATAGGTGATATTGGATCACTATTGTTATTTTTGTTAATCTTTAAACCAGAATTATTAGATTAACCAGGTTACTTATGAGATTAAGTGCTATTTACTTTTTGTTCTACTACTGCTTATTGTTGAGTATTTCTTGATTTTTAAGAGAGGTTAACCATACTTTCATTCAAAATTTTTTATTAAATTTTTTCTTTTTGCTAGAAATTTATCATAATTTATGATTATTCTTTATTTTGATTGATGTAGTTAGATGTTTATGAAACACTTCTTAGCCTTTTATTAGAAGAAGGAGGTATAACTACATCTCCATTCATATATTCTTTACTGTTTTCTTAGTTATTTGACTTTATATTTTCAGAATATCTGCTGTTTGTTGATTTCTTGTCCTGATTACTCATTTATTTTTGAATAATAACAATATTTTATTAATTTTAGTCTCCACTTTTAATAGATGAGCTCTCTTCTTATTATTAATTCTTCTTATGAATGATTACACTATTGTTGTTTTTATTTTGGTTTATATAATCCTCTTCTGTTTTACTTTTTTAACTACTTCTTCTCACCTAATTTGAGTGAGTATTTGACAAAAAGCTCTAATTTTACTGAGATTTATTGTCCTTTTCTTCATTTTCATCATCGTAAATCGATTATTTTTAAATAGATTACTGATGCCTTATAGATTCTATTTAGTGCTATGTTTGATCTAGTTATACCCTTAAATTCTCCTATATAACTTTTTACTGGTACTAAAATTCATTATAAGCCTTCTCTTAAATATTTATTTTTTATTTAAGTTCTTTATTCTAGCTTTTTTCTTCCTCATAGAGTTTTTTAAGATTATCTATATCGCTTTTCAGCTTTTCAAGTGATTGAGTATCCATAACAAGTTTCTTATTCTTAGTTGTTAGATCATTAATTTTATCTTCAAGTTCCTAAATTCTTTTTGAATTATCAGCAGTCATCCTCTCAAAATCTTCTTTTGTATATGTAACACTTGCTAAATCCCTTTGTTTCTTTTTTACTATATCAACTTCATCTTACAATTGTTCATTTTCTTTTTTCAAATTAGCTATTTTGTTTTCATAGTATTATTTTTCAATTTCTAAATCCTTTTAAACCTGAGCAGATATTTTTTACTAAGTTTCTTGTAATGCTTATGAATTAGCTCCATTTTTAATGGCTTCTTCTTCTAATTATTTTTATTTTGCTTTGGTTATTTTATATTCTTTTATTAAAATTTAATATTCTCTAGTTATCTTCTCATTTTCTATGGTGAGGTCTTTAATTCTATGATCTAGTTCTAATTTTAAATTGATATTATCCTCTTTTAGTTTTGAAATGTCTCCAACTTTATGCTTTAGTTCATAGTATTTTCTTTCAATATCAGTTTTAGACGATTTTAAATTATCAATCTCTTATTAAACTAATAAATTAGTAGTCCCATATTCCTCTATCTTCTTTAGTTCTTTCATCCTTTTTGCCATTTTTTTATTTTATTCTTACTATTAATCATTCATTTATTAAGCCTCTTTTAGTTTGTACTATAAAGAGTGGATTTCTTTAGAAAGTGATTAAACATCAGCATCTGAAACCTTTAAAGCTTTATGTAATTCCTAAATTATCTTTTCCTTCTCAAGCATTTTTAATTGAAAACCTTCTTTTTCTTTTTAAAGCTCAGACAATGTAGATTGGTTTTTTTGCTAAATAAAAATTTAAAAATTTTAATTTTATTTCTTTTAACTTTTAAGCATTTATAAAAAAATAGATTTTAAAAATAAATTTACTTTTTCTGACTAAATAACTTTGAGTTCAAATTCTTGCATTGATTTATTTACATCTTAATTTTTTTACATATATTGCTCAATACATAACTCTAGGGCACAGTACTCCTTGTCAAAGGAGTTTTTAGAATTTTCATTTGGGCTTTAATAAAAATTAACGAATAAAATTACTTGTTAAATAAATATTTATAAAATTTACTCTATGAAATAGGCTTCGCTTTCACCAAAGTATTTTATTCTTAGTTCTTTAATTTTTTAAATACATCCTAAAAATATTAACCTTTCTTTCTCTAGTTCTTCATTTCTTTCTTCTAGAATATCCCTAAGTTTTTCATATCTGGCTTTTATTGAAGTTCCCATAGTCTTCTTCTTGATGGAGTTTTTTTTCTAAATAAATACTCAATGTTAGCTGTTTCAAAAAATATAAATATTTATACTGCTGTTCCACCTGGAGAACTCGAATAGACTCTTGTAGCTTTCTTAACTGTTGATTCATAATTATCATTCTGCTATTAATAAGACCAGTCGTTGTTATATTTAAAGCAACTTGTCAATAAAAATTACCATTAATGAATTTCCTCTCTCAGGTGTTATGTCTTACTAAATATATAAATTTATTTGTTGAAAACCAATACAAATACCATAAAATAAAATTTAATAAATTAAGATCAAATTTTGATAATAAAATAGTAAAGTTAATTTGTATAAAAAGGCAAAAGAAGCAAGAATTTATATTAAATTAATTTTATTATCAAGATATTCTTATGGTAATTTATGTAAAATATTATTTACATGAGTATTATATTTCATAAAATTAGATGATTCTAGCTCTTCATTGTTTGTTAGATTGAATTGATTATTTCCAACAGATCTATTTTTGTGCCTAATATGGAGTTAAAAATTTAAATTGATTAAAAACAAAATATATTCATATTTTTTAAATATTTTACATTAGTAAATAATCCTTCTCTCCACTTCTATTAATTCTATTTAAATATTATACATGATTAAAACTAGCAAATATTTTGTTTATCTTTATGTAGAAATTAAAAATATAAAAAAGTGTTTACTCATGATTATAGTGAGGCTCAAAAGGTAATTTAGGAGCTTATTTACTTACATAATTACTTTTAGCTCTAATCCCTCTCCTATATAATTAAAGTAATTATTTTCTTAAAAATTCATTAGAGTTTTAGTAAATAATTGAATAAATTTTCATTTTATTTATAATTAATCAGCAATAGATTACAATCCTAAAACTTAGTTGTGTTAATCAGAAATAAAGTTTTGATACTTGTGGACTAGTTCTTCTTTTTTTAGGTTATCGTGAATCAAGTACATATAAGGACTTAATTTCTTATTATTATTCTATTTTAATGTATTAAATTAAAATTAATATAAATTAATTACTCTTTGTAGAAATACTTCATTAATATGTTTAGAGGATATAATTAAAAAAATAATATTAACAACTTTAAATGTTTAGTATTATGATATAATTATATATTACCTTAGGTTTGTTATAAATTGTGCTCATAGTTATGAGAAAGCAAATAAATAAAACTGAAAAATGTAAGTTATTTGTATGTTTTGTTGTGTAATTTAGCTTGTTAATAAACCTAATCAATAACCTTTACTATAGTTATTTGTATTTATTTATTTAATTATTTAATATTATCTCAATATACTTTCTTTCTTTGTAATTTATTAATCAATCGTTTATTTTATTATTTTGCATAATTAAGCTAGTTTGCATTCTTTGTTGTTTGCGAAAATATATTTTTAAATACTTATTTGGTTGATATCCAACCAACCAAAATAGTTAGCTTTAGATATCCATCCAAACAACAACAATAATATTTACTTTATTCATAATAACTATATTTTATTAATTTATTTGTTTGTTTCTACTATTTTATCTTTTAGGTGCTAATTCATTTTTCCAAAATTTTATTTGGGTTATTCATTTTTATAATAGTTGGCGTTTAATAGAAAAATCTTAATTGTAAAAGTATCTATGAAAACCTAAGTAACATTTGTTTTTATGTTTATTGATCAATATTTTTATTAATAAATTTTAACATTTTATGTCTTGATAATCTTTATTTTATTTATTCATCAAATTATTTTATTTTTTTTTTTTTTTAAGATTATGTTTTATAAATTAATGAACCTTATGAATTTTAATAAAAATAATTTTTTATCGATTAAATTTTGTTAGTCTTAATTATAAAAAAATTATTTTTTAATTCTTTTTTGGAAATACAAAAATTAATTAAATTTTTTATAAAATATTATTTTTAAAAGGTAGGAAAGTAGGCTTATTTAATTAAGCAAAAATTAAATCATTTAAAAATTTATTTATTATGATTTTAAATTTGTAACTTTTGCTTACTAAATTTATGAATTTGTTTTGAGTGATATTAAAAATTTTTTGATAAAAATAGTTATTAAAATAAAAATCCTTAGAAAAAGTAAAACCAGTAAAATTTTAGTAAAAATACGGAATATTAAATTGAGTAATATAAAATAGTACGTATAAAAAATGTGTATTTTATTTGTATATAATATAAACTTCAAGAGTTATAACCAGCAAAGAATTAGTTCTTGTAGTTGCAACCCTTATCACTAGATACTTACCATATGAAGAATCCAGGAATAGTATAGTTAAGTTACTTTTTAGCTTATTTAACTAACTAACCGAGTTATTTAGGATCAACATAACCTGTGTTCATAGCATCAGCAGTTGAAGCAGGTTTACCTAAAACAAGCTTGCTTAAAGGAATACCATCTAATTGGATTATTTCTTGATATGAAGTACCAAAGAAATATTATCCACTTTATATGAATAACTTCTAGAAAGTGTCGTAAGTATTATCACCTTAATTATAGAACTAAATATTGTACCAGTTGATTAAATTACCTACTTCTTAATCAATCTTATAATAAGCACCAGAGGTATAGTATTAACGAGAGAAATATGGAGCTTGAGGAGCGTGAGTCAAAATTATATTCTTGTTTGTAAGTTTTTGTCTAAGAACTTTAGTGAAGGTGATTAACCAAGTTACACCAGTACCATCAACAATAGCATTATTATCTTCGTAGTCAATATCAATACCATCTAAGTAAGGTAATCCGTTCACGAAATTAGCTAAATCTGCAGCTACTTAAGATGGGTCTTTAGTAGTAGGGAAATCAGTGCTACCAAAAGCGCTAATAAAAAGCTTTTTTCCTTGGCTTACGAATTAATTATGGAGATATTATTAAACTTATTGATTATTCTTACCGAATTGATCAGTACCTAAATAACTATAGATATTTTAATACAATAATACAGAATCAGCAGGACCAGTTGTTAACCAGAAAGAAAGAATTAAAATATCATAACAAGTGTTAAACTATTAAAGAACGGAAGGACCCCACCAAGCAGTAATGGTATCCATATAAGCAATACTTAAAATCTTACCATTAGTAGTTGTGTTACCAGGAGTAGTATTATTGTTATTACTAGTACTGTTATTATTGTTATTATTGTTATTATTGTTGTTGTTAGTACTGTTATTATTGTTATTATTGTTATTATTATTGTTGTTAGTACTGTTGTTATTATTATTGTTGTTATTGTTATTATTGTTATTGTTGTTATTGTTGTTGTTTGTAGAATTAGAACTACCATTATAACCACTTAAGAAATTATTGGCAAAATTACAGTTACCATCATTCTTTAATTACCATATGAAGAAACCAGGAACATTTAATCCTAAGGTTTTTTAAGCTTAATTAACTAGAGAACCTAATTGAGAGGGGTCAATATAACCTGTATTTGATAAATCAGCAGTTGTAGCAGGTTTTCCAAGATATAATTTAGAAATTGGAATTCCATCGTTCTTGATGATTTCAGAATAAGAAGTTCCTACAAATGGTGCACCACTTTAAACAAAAAGCTTTGTTAAAGAATCATAAGAATTATCTCCTTGGTTATAGAACTATACATTGTACCAGTTAATAAGGTTACCAACTTATTAATCGAGCTTGTAATAACCTCCATCATTGTAATAACTTCTTGAGAAGTAAGGGGCTTAAGGAGCATGAGTTATAATATAGTTGTTACCTATTCTAGCTCTAAGTTACTTTTAGAATGCAATCAACCAAGTAATACCTGAACCATTCAAAACAGCAGCATTGTCTTCATAATCGATATCAATACCATCAATGTAAGGATTCTTTTAAACCCAATCAGCTAAAGAATTGGCAACTGCAACAGGATCTTTAGAAGTTGGCATATCTGTAGAGCCAAAAGCAGCAACAAAGAGTTACTTTCCTTTTTAGTGGAAAAGGTTTGCAATGCTCTTTTAGACTTCTGAGTTAGATTTACCGTATTAATCAGTTCCAAGGTTAGCATATATATTTTCATATACGTTGACAGCATCAGCACTTCCTGTAGTGAGCCAGAATGAAAGTATGATGACATCGTAGCAAGAGTTCAAACCAAAACTATTTGTAATAATAGAAGGTCCATACCAGCTTACCATAGTATCTACATAGGCTATTTTTTTGAATGTAGAAGAGTTAGTATTTGTGGAATTTCCATTATTATTATTATTATTATTGTTATTAGTGTTAGTACTATTGTTGTTGTTATTATTAGTATTAGTACTATTATTATTGTTGTTGTTATTATTATTGTTGTTGTTGTTATTATTGTTGTTGTTGTTATTATTGTTGTTGTTGTTATTATTGTTGTTGTTGTTAGAAGAATTACAAGTACAACTACAAGAACAAGATCCATTAATTGTATTTGTAAAGGTTGTCACATTATTTTAAGTACTGTTGTTGCTATTGTTGTTGTTAGAAGAATTACAAGTACAACTACAAGAACAAGATCCATTGGTTGTATTTGTAGAGGTTGTCACATTATACTAAGCACTAATAATCTATGCTAAGATTAATGTTAGTAAAAGATATTTTTAAACTTTCATTTTTAATGAATTAGTATTTCTTATTTTTTAATTAATGTATTAATTATAAATTTTTGTAGAATTAGATATTGGTTTTTAAACAAATAGTAAAATTAAGTAACTTCAGTTTAATGATGCATAGAGAAGATATTTAAAAAATTCTAGATGAGGGTTTATTTAATTTATGGATGAGAATGCAGCGTTTAATTTGTATAATACTGGCAAAAAATGATTCCATTAATTAATAATTCGAGCTTGTATTCTTATTTTGTATTATTTAACTCCATCAAAACTAATTAATACTTACAAATTAGGATGGATAAAAGTTAATCTATAAATTAAATTAATCTATTTGCTCTAAATTCACTCAATAATATTAGTTAAGTACGATAAATATGATTGTTGTGAAAATATTCTATTTACTAATATTGAAATGTAAAATATAAATTTTTGTTTCTAAAGTATATTAAAATCTCAAAATTATTTTATTTAGCTTTTTGAAACTTAATCCACTTAAAAAAAATATGTTTATAATTATTGCAAGATATTTTTATAAGCTTAAAAAATAAGCAAGATCTTATCATGAAGATTACGATTATTAAAATTTTGCTTAATGAACTGATTTTTTTTAAAATACACACTTTTATATAAAATAATGTAAAAAGATAAAATTTCAAATATTTAATTGTTAATATTTCTTAAATATGATTCATGCTTTTAATTTATTAACAGAGCAATTTAAAGATATTTTTAAATTTTATGTAAATTCTACTTTACAGCTAAAATAAAAATAGATAGTAAGAGATAAATATCAATTATTTATAGTTAATGGATCATTTATTGAAACTTAATTTTGAATAAAAGTAGATTTTAACTAAATTTATTTAACAGTATCAAATACTATTTGTTTATTAGATACAAACAAAATATATTTTTGATATAAAACAAGTATTTATTAATCATACTTTATCACATAATAAATTAAAAGTAATCAAATAAAAGAATTAATAAGGTTTATTTATTTCTGAAATAAATTACATTAAGAAGATATGGCTTAAAACTACATTTACTCTTAATTTTAATTAATTTGAATAAAAATCAGAATCTCGCTGGCTTGTTGGCTGATCTAAAAAAAATTTAGCTTTATATTAAATTAATATATCAAAATGTAAACTAAAATTAATGATTGGTAGAAATATTGTTTTTAAATAGGAAATTCCTACAGGATTAGAAGATGATTTCAATACTGTAATCCCTCATCAGCAATTTTCATTTGATTAAAATACAAATAAATAGAAGAAGCATATATTGATTTAAATATTTACAATTGCTATTTTATAAACTTCTTGAGTTAAATTAACATTTTAAAGCTTTCTTTCTTTTTTATTTAGTGTTAAAAATTAAATAAAATTAATTATATTTAAAGTATATTATTAATAAAATAATATTTGCTTGAACAATTATATATTTTTTGCTAAAAGAATTGATATTTATTTTTATTTATTTATATATTAACATAAATTATATAAAATATCAAATATGACCACAGATTATTGACACACACTAACAAATCCAACAATATAAATTTTTAAAACCAATTTTATTTTAACCATACAATGCTAATTGATTATTATTTATGGCAGATTTTAATTTTTGATTATTCTGAAGAAACTACCACAAAAATAATTAGAATTAATTGATATTATTATGTTAATTAATGTGTAAATTAATATAATTAAAATGTATGATTATTAGCAAAGATTATTTATGGTAAAATAAAATTTTATTTACCGCATTAAAAGTAATTAAATAGGTGAATAAATCTCTTTAGTTTAGAAATTCATGAAATTAAAAATAAAAAATATTAAAACTTTGAACAAACATTTTTTATTTATTCAGAATATGTAGGTTGAATTTATATTTTAATATTTTTTTGATTCATTTATAAAATAGCATTTTTATTAATTTATCAAAGCTATTAATAAGTCTTATAAAATAATAAACAGTGAAAGTAAATATTAAGATAATTATTTTTTTTAATTTCAAAATGTTTATGATTTAAATGCAAAAAAAATTTATTATGGAAAATTATAAAGCTATTAATTCAAATAAGTATTTTAAATTTTATTATAACGTCTTATTATGATACAAAAAAGAATGTACTTCAAGAAATCATTTTTTATACTTATAGGAATGAGTTTGATCCAATTAACATAATTTTAATAATTAGAGCATTTATATTTTTTTTTATTTGATATCTCAAATAGTCATAAATTGTTGTCTGAAATAATGAAACAATGTGTTAAACATATAACTTTTTTAAGTTTATATTTTTCTGAAATATATAATTTTCTTGTTAATTAAGAATTTGGAGTTTAAGTAAGTAAATAAAAAAATAATTAACTATTTATTTTTTATAGAAGAATGGAATTATATTCTTATAAAATAAATGTAAAAATATCATTTAAAGTCACCTCTATTGTGCTTTATTTTTACTTTTACACTTTTTTTTATGAAAACAAAATATCTTAATAATATTGTAAAAATATTAAATTAAATCAATCAAACTAATAATCTTTGTTAATATTATAATTTTTAGATTTATATTTAGTTATAAGCATTTAAAATGTGAATATAATACAACAAAATGATGATATTCTTTTGATATAAAATGATTTTAAAAATATACTAAAAGCATGAGCAAATCTTAAATAAAAAATATTATTTTAATATTAATGAAGAAAAATTAATTTAACAATAAATTCTTTAAAGATAAAATAAACTATTTAACTTAAATATTTAATACAAATTGTTTACAAAAATGAATCAAAAGTTAATTTTCTTAGTATTTTTAAATATGAGTTTTTATTTTATTTCAAATTTGAGGAAAAATAAAAATTTAGTAAAAAAAATATAAATAAAAAAATAATTAAGAAATTATTTCAATAGAAAATTTATATTTAAAATATTTTTATTTTATGTTCATCAAGATAATTGAATAATAATTTTTAAAAATGTATCTAAGTAAGTTAAAGGAGTTTTACTAAAGTGATGCATTTTTGAAGCTATTAATTCTAGTATTTAAAATTAATATTTGATGATTTATTTAGGATTAGGTACTGTTATGATGACTAGTAAACAATAAGTCATAAAAATATATCTAAATAATATTTGTATCAAAGTTTTATAAATGTTTAAAATAATCATTTAAAAAGATGATGGATTTGATATTATTATTTGTAAATAAAAATAATTCATTTATTTAAATTTTATATCTTATTTTTTAGGGATATTATTAATTTAAAAAATAAAAAATATTTTAGGAGATTCTTTCATTTTTGGTATTTAAGATTGTGTGGAAATTCTATTTTGGCTTTGTTTTATTCTTTGTTAAGGATTTTCTCAAATTATTTATTTGTTGAACTTTTTAAAATATTATTGATTTAAATAAAAGAATATTTCATTCTAAATATACAAATTTAAGTGCTTTTTATAAAAGAATAATATTTGTAATTTTTGTAAGTAATTATGTTATGAAAATCTTTAAATTCTTTAATATATTAAATTTGATTATCAAAAGCAATTCTAAGAATCGTTTAAAGATATCAATTAATTTATTAAGATAATTAGTAAAAACTTTTTCATAAAAGAAATGAATAAATTAATAATATTAGCAATAGTTTTAGGATTAACACTTTCCTAAACCTCTAACGGAGATTTGAAATAATACACCTTTGATTAATATATCCAAGATTTCAGCAAAGGATACTAATATGAATCTTCTGAATACTTTATGAGAAAGGCTATTTTTGAATAAAAATTAGCTGATATCATTGCTTTCAATGATTTGCCTAACCAAACATACAAAAAGGGTGTTAACAAATTTACAGATATATCTGCCATCGAATTCAAGTAAAATAGTTTGGGATACAGCAAAAATATGAGTAATGTTAGAGCTTTCCGTAACTTATCTGTTAAGAATTTGGAAGTCACTGAATAATAATTAAAGGATTTACCAGTTAATGTTGATTGGAGAGAAAAAGGAGTTGTTACTCCTGTTAAAGGTATTTTATTTAAAAGTTTATCATTAAAATGGAATTAAATAACATTTTTTTAAATAAATAAATAGATCAAGGTCACTGTGGTTCTTGCTGGGCTTTTGCCTCCACTGCTACTATTGAATCTTATGCAGCCATTAACTCAGGTCAATTAAAAACTTTATCTACTCAATAACTCGTAAGTTGTGTTCCTAACCCTTACTAATGCGGTGGTACTGGTGGTTGCAATGGTGCTATTTCCGAATTAGCATTTAACTATGTCTAATTATATGGTTTGACTTCTGAATTCAAATACCCCTATCAAAGTTATGTATCAGGTGTTACTGGAAACTGTACCTTTGATTCAACTAAATAAACCCCTGAAGTCGCTTTAGATGGTTATGTCAAGTTGTAGGCTAATGACTACGATGCTGTACTTTACGCTCTTGCTAATATTGGTCCTTTGGCTGTTGCTGTAGATGCTAGTTAATGGCACAGCTATCAATCTGGTGTCTTCAATGGATGCGACTACTCATAGAATATTGATGTAAATCATGTTGTAGTCCTTGTTGGTTACGGTACTGATCCTAAATTAGGTGACTATTGGTTGATTAGAAACTCATGGGGTACCAAGTTTGGTGAGAATGGATATATCAGATTAGCCAGAGAATCTAAGGTTACTTGTGGTACTGATTATACTCCTTTAGACGGATAAGCTTGTGCTGGTCAAAATGTCCCAACTAAGGTTTGTGGTTAATGCGGTGTTGCATACGATGCTGCTTATCCTACTAACGTTAGAGTTATTGGTTGAGGAACAATAGCTTGTATTTACCTAAAATAATATTTTTATAAATATATTTTTTATCTATAAATGTTTTTTTCAGCAAAATAATGCTATAAAATGACTTAAATATTAAAATTAAAGAATCTAAAGATATGAAATAATTTGACAATTTTTATTTAAATTAGGCATCTGATTAAATACTTTTTTTAAATATGATAATTTTATTCTATGTTCTTCTAATTATTATCTTATTAAATTATTGTTGTCTATTTATAATTAATAATTAAGTACCATAAATACTTGAATTGCAAATCTAAAAATATTTATGAAAAATGTTTTAAAAGTTAAGATGCATTTAAAAATTAACTTTACCTTTATAAACTGTAAAAAAAAGTTTGTAAAATTAAGATTTACATAATTAACAAAACAATTTTTTAATAGCTCAGATTCAGATTAAAATATTTGTTTCAAATTCTAAATTTATCAAAACAAATTTTTTAGAGTAAATCATTCAGCTATTTAAATATAAGTATACTACTATAAATTATTTAAATACTCATAAAATTGAAAATTAATATTTTTTAATTTATTTATACTTAGAATTTTCGGCAATAATAAATTATAATGATTTTTGAATAAAGGATTGCTTTTAAAAAGAAAATAAATGATTGATTATTAAAACTTAGTATTTTTATTATTTATATTTTTTTAATTATTTTTAATATGATTTTAATAAGTTATGTTTTCAATTCATTTTTAGAATAAATGGTTTATTATAAACTATGAATAATAAAGTAAACAATTTTACAATATTTTTTTCTTTAACTTAAAAATATCATTTAATATTTACAAAAAGAAAACTCTGAATTATTAAAAAATAAAATATAATCTCATTAGTTGTTTTCATCTTCTAAAAAATATAAAAATACTTTATTGCAATATTTAATTCTTAAATTTGTTATTAAATAAATTATTCATAATTTGATTTCTCTGAAATTAATACTAAATTTAATAATATAAATTAATTTGAACCTTCCTGAATTTATTTTGTTAAAAATTTTTTTGATTCAATAATTCCTGTATTTATAATATAAATCCCTAATGTAAGATAAGTAAATGTAGCTTAAATTATATAATCTATAAATTATATATTTCAGTGTTTAATTTTCATTCCCTATATTATTTTAGAGATTTATGAATAAAAATAAATATTCTATCAAGATATTGTAAATAATTAGCTTTATATATCAATTTACTATTTTATCAATAAGAAAAAATACTATCAACAAAATGTATATTTTGATCTATCATCTTAAATTACTTGACAAAAAAAAAGTTAATTTATATGTTATAGATATTTAAGTAAAAGCAAATGTGTAAATCTTACGAATCTTCAAAACAAAATATACATAGTTAAAAAAAAATATGTTTAAATATTTTAAGAATATGTAGTTTGTTTGAATTAATGAGACAATTAATGTAATTTTAGGTGATTAAAATTGTAAAAGAGCTGTATATTTACTAGATAATTTTGAAGTTACCTTGCCAAACGTATTAAACTGTAATTAGAAAGTCTTTTAATTTATGCAAATTTGTTTGATAATTAAAGTAATAAACAAATATTAAGTAGATTTTTGACTTTAAAAAGTAATGAGAAATAATAGAAGCGATGGTAGCATAATGAGCAACACTCTAAACAGAAATACAAATAGTAATTTAGGGTTACTAAGACCAAGTTCTCGTATTCATTTAAACACAGTAACTTAAACTGAAAACTTGAATTACAATCACGGACCTCCTATAAGATCTATTAGAGGTAGAATAGAAAGCAATAATTCAAATTAGCATCATTCGAGTACTGTGAATATTTAAAATACTAATCGTAGACTAACTAATAGCGCATTGAGAGAAATATAGTCTGAATAAAACAGTTTTTAATAAACTTCTTCTGCAAATGAAGTGCATCAAGAGAATTATCCATAGCAAATAAATGATAAATTGTAACGTAACACCATTTAGCAGAGGAGTTAATCCCTACAAAAAATTAAAAATATGAGAGATAACCCAGGCGAATCACCTCTCAAAAAGATAACAAGTTGGAATAATAATTAATAACAAAATGGTATTAACAATAAGAGCTATTCATCAATTATGAATTAAAATAACAATTTTACTTTGCAACGATTGAACTACAAAGATCCTACTGATATTTTGAAACTCAACAATTCTTAAGTTTACTAGCATATACCTAAATTATAAGATGTAAGAGAAAGTAATGCAAATTTTAAATTAGGTTCTCTTCCTTTAGCAGCAGCTTAGAACAATTAGAATGCACATATAGGAACAAATAATAATATGATTAACTGTAATTAAATAGAATTTAAATACAATATAGATTAATCTAAAAGATCTAATAGATCATATGGAATTATAAAGGCGTATGCAGCAAACACAAATATGGGTATATTTAGAAACTATAATGAAGATAGAGTAGCTATCATTTTATCAATTTCTAAACCATTCAATAAAAATGTAGACTATTGGCCTAAGACATCATTCTTCGCAATTTATGATGGCCATGGTGGATCTAACTGCTCTGATTTCTTGAGAGATAATCTACATTTGTTTGTAAACATTAAATTTATTTAACTTTTTTAAAAACTCACATGCAAAATAAATAATTGGAGAGACTTATTTGCAAACATTCAAAATTATTACAAAAAAATACAAACTATAAGTATAATAAAAAAATACTCTTGTTATCAAAAATTAATATATTATTCAGAAGAAGATTGTATTTTTTAAAAGATTTATCGTCTCTATTATTCAAATAAATATTGATATTTTTTATTTATTAATTAGATAGTAAGAGACGAATACTTTCCAAGCAATCCAACTGAAGCGATCAAGAGAGGAGTTTAGTTTGCAGAATAGTCTTTTTTGTAAACAGCAGAGTCTAACATGGATAGATCAGGTTCTTGTGCTATAATAGTGATGATTTTAGGTAAATTAATTGATTAAAAATTAGTTAAAAGAGAGCTAAAATCAGACAATTTTGAGAAAATAAATGAAATAAAATGTTATCATAAATATCTATTTGAATTGAAAATTTGAATAGAGAATGTATCAATGATTGATTTCTAATTATCAGGGAAATATCATTCTAGCTTTCTAATTTGCAATTAAATTAATCAAAAATTTGTTAAAAAACTCCTACTAAAATTTTTCTAATTTTACTGAAAACAAAAATTTAATCACTATAACAAGTTTTCAATAAATTTGTATAGTTGTAATCTAAATAAATAGAGAAAGTAGTAAACTATTGTATGAGTTTAAATGCAACTCTTTTTACTTAATTAATAAAAGTAGAGATAAAAAAATAAATTAAATTTTTATATTTCATAAAAAAGATGATATTGCCTACACAGTAAACATTGGAGATAGTAGAGCTATCGTTAGTTTGAGAAATGGTTAATCAATAGAAAATCTTTCAATTGATCATAAACCTGAAGATGAAAGACAACGTATAGAAGCAGCTGGAGGAAAAGTTTATTAGTAAATTTGATAGAAAATAAAATTTTCTTTTATTTATTTAATAAATATAAATTAAAAAGGGCTACTGTAAACACATAAAACCTCATGTTTTAAGGTGTTAAAATAAATCCACCACATAGAGTATTCCCAGGAAAATTATCAGTAAGTAGATTTGTTAAATAATAAATTTATCTAAACTTTACTAAAATTATTTAGGTTTCTAGAACTATTGGAGACTATGAAGCTAAAAGTTAAAAATATGGAGGAAACCCAAAAGTAATTATTAGCGATCCTGATATAGTGGCAACTAAAATTACATAAGACCATGATTTTATTCTCTTAGGATGTAAATATTTTAATTTCAATTCAAATACTAATAATTTTTATCAATAAAAAGGTGACGGTGTCTTTGACAGACTAAATACTTAAGAGGTGGGTAAAATATTTTGGGCCAGTGCCTAGTAATCTGATTTAACTGACCAAAATGGTGAAATAGATCTTCACAAATAATGTGGTAATGGTATAGAAGCAGTTATGAGAGAAACTTTTGAAAGAAAGAGTTTAGACAATATTACTCTAGTAGCTATTTCATTTGAAAGCTTTGCAAACGAGTTTAGTAAAATTTAAGAAAAAAAACAAAAGGAAAATTCAAATTAACCAACCAATATAGTGTCATAAACATAATTGTTGACTATGCCACCAGTTAACTAGAATTAGACATCGAATACTTACTAATCCTAAAATACAAGCAGTAGAGGTAAATAAAAATAGGTTCAACGAAGCTTAAACAATAATTTATAAAATTCTAACTCGCAATAATAAATGTATTTATTTCCTAAAGTTTCTCCTACAAACATGCTGCAGACAATACCTAACTACAATACAGAATAAATCAATACAAATACAATTAATAATGACCAATAATAATTATTGGCATCACCTCAAAAGCAAAGATTTAATACACTTCAAAATGAAGCTAGCTTTGCCCCTTATAATAATGGCTACTTATCAACTTAAAATTATCAATACTAGCAATCATACCAAAACAATTATAATAATACTTAAATCTACAATCAAAAAATGGCATAAAATTACACTAATAGCAATAACTAAGCTAATATTCCTTCTATTAACCAGAATTAATAATATTAAAATGATTAGAATGGATTTTATAGTGATATTTCTCCACTGTAAGAGAGTAAAAATGCTTAAAATAATCTTTAAAGTAACTCATTAAACACCAGGCTCACTTAAAATAAATAAGATTTTGAAAATAGTTACTTCCACAAAAAGAACAGACTAAGCACACCTTCAACAATTAGAAAATATTCGAATTTATAAACATCAATATCGAGTACCTCTAACACCTAGCTTCATATTGAAAATAGCAGACTTGCTTTATAATCAAATTAATCTCTTCAAACATTAAAAGCATTATAAAATGAGAAAATATTTTAACAATTATAGCAAATTTAACAGCAATAAAAAATGATTCAATAAAAAAAAAAGTGAAATGATAATAAAAATTTCTCATGATAGAAAGTATTATTGATTTTTTTTACAAATATTAACATCAATCAATCACATATAATATTATATATTTTAATCAAGAAATAAAGTCATGTCATAACAAAAAAAATATAATAACATTAACACAATTAATTTTTAGAAATAAAAAAGTGAATTTTACACTACAAATAATATACAACTATTACTAATAAAAAACCTTACCAATCTTTAAAATTATGTAAGTTAGACTTACTAAAATTTAGGAATATGTTAATAAATATGAGTATTAAAATACTAATAATTATTTATTAAAATACTAATATAATTAATAACAATTATTTATTCAATTTAATCTTATATTTAATTACTATAAAAATATCATATTTATAAATATTATAATTGAAGTCAATTAACTAATTATAGGTAAATATATATATATCACAGAATTGTACTATCTTTTCTTATAATTAATCATTCACAATTTTAAAACTAAATTAAAAAAAATATATCAAAATCCATAAATTAACTTTTCTTTAAATTTTTTTTGAAATTATCTCTCTCCTTTTATTATTTAATTTATTCTACAACTATTTTTAATCCTAAAAACTTTTAACCTCTAATAGTGTGTTTATTATATTTTTGTAATTACTAATTAGTTAAAGAATATTAATAAAGTTAGAGTATTTAAATACAAAAATACTAAATTTAATTAATAATTATCTCATCTATTATTAAAAATTTGATATAAATAAAATAATAATTATAGTATGTTAATTCATTAAACAAAATATATAAAGAAAACTTATATCGTTTCATTTAATATTTATTGATAGCCATTTAAAATATTTATAAATTATTTTTTTAAATAAATTTAAAATTTTATTAATTAATAAATATTTTTCCACATGAATAGAAAAATTAATATTTCATATGAATAAATTTTCAATTGATTATTTTCATTTATATATGATTTTCTAAATCACTATTTAATGATTCCCAAAATTTAAAGTTTGTCTAGATAAAACACATATTATTTTTAAATAATTTAGTTGTAATAATTATATATTTTACTACTTTTTATGTTAAAGATGATAAATATTAGATAAATTATTTTAAATGAATAAACTAATATTTATTCATACTAAATATAAATTACATAAAAATCACTCTTTGTTAGGATTTCTTTTAGGGTAAGTAATTTTATGGTTATTTTGATTTTAATCAGAAATAAACTACTTCACTTATCCTTTCATTGCTATATATTCATTTTTAGTGTTATTAATTTCAATATTAGTCTTTTATCTTTATTATCTTGATTGGTCAAGTTTTACTTTTAATTTTTTGATGATTTATAATTCATTATTAGATTCTATTTGAGTGAGCAATTCTTATTAGCTATACTTAATGGTTTTAATTTATTTGCCGCTTTTTTCTTTACCGCTCCCCATCATTCTTTGTAAATTTACAGTATTTGTGTCGTCCTCCATGAATTTAGCTAAATTTTATAAATTTATATTTATTTGTATTTGCTTCTATCAAAATTATATAACTTTATTTTTTTGCTTATTGTAATTTTTTTAACAAAACCAAATTAAAAACAGAAAATTTCTTAAAATAAATTGAATGGTAGCTCTCAATAATTAATTTTAAGTCAATATTATTTTTAATAATAATATAAATATATAGCACTTTTAATTTAAAATGGTTTTTTGAACTAAAAGTTTATAAAAAGGAGTTAAAATGCCAGCAAATTTAAGTAAATTTAAGATTTAATTTTTGTTTTAAAATAAATTTTGTTTTCATTAATTTATAATTAAATTTTTTTTGTGATAATAAGATAATTTTTGATAAAATTGATAGAATTATTAAAGAAGCTAAGCGGAAGATAATAATAAGTTAGTTACAAACAAAGAATGATTATGAATGCTATTACTGGATGTGATGTGATTAATTGATTTTTAATATAAATAAAATTTGTAAGATTAATGAATGAATGGAGTATCTATCTATCTTATTTATCTGAATTGGATAGATAAATAGAAGGTGCAAAGGGAAGTATAGTTTTTATGAACTACAAGCATTGTCAATTTATTAATTAGTACTCATAATATATGGTTATAAAGAAATATTTGCAACGAGTAAGATAATGAATGATATATTTATTAATCCATCAATCAATCACTAGCGAGGCTGCTGCTTTATGTATGTATGTAGGTAGGTAGATTGGTATTTGTTTGTTTGTTTATTTATTAGCAGCCTTTTTTTATCATTGAGCAAGTTTTTATTTATTACTTCCATACCCAGTTTATATTAACATTATATTATTTATTATTAGACAAAATAAGTTATTGAGAAACCTCTTCAGCCTTTGATTCAGAAAATTTATATAAGGTGGTATTCTCAAAAAGCCAAAAAGGTCTCTTCAGTCAACTCACTCTTCTTTAGATTTTTTCTTCTTCTTCTTCTTTTCAACTTGTTCTTCAGCAACTTCTTCTTCTAATTCTTAGATTTCAACGGAAGCTTTCTTTTTTTTCTTCTTCTTCTTTTCAACTTCTTCAACTTCTTCTTCTAATTCTTAGATTTCAACGGAAGCTTTCTTTTTCTTCTTCTTATCCTTTTTACTCTTCTTCTTTAATTGTTCTTCGCTTTCAACATACAAATTTTCTTGTTTTAATTCTTCTAAGACTTCTTGCATAGCGTCGATGTTTTTAGCAGCTTCACCACCACTGGTTAAGAATTTTAATCTATCTTCAACTTAAGTTTTCATTCTTTCACCAAATCTATTTGTGGGCTATTTATGTTATGTAAATGGAAAAATTAATATAAAATTTATATTTAGATTTAATCAAATTTTTAAAGCAAATTCTTACGTTAACCAAGAAGTAATCAAGTCTGGCAGCCATAGAACATTTATTAGCAAGATATCTAGAAACTTTACCTTTATTTTTACCATCAGCCTTACCAATGAAAGTAGAGTGGAACAATAAACCATATTTAGGAGTATTGGCCTTCTTCTTAAGAGCTTGGAACAAAGCCTTTTCAGCACCAAGAATTTGGACAGTGGAAGCGGGGTACTTAACTAAGTTAGAGAGACCACCAGCATGAGAGATAAGCTTGGCACCAACACCTTCACCAATCAAAGAGGTCAAGTTAGGAGCGACAGCGTCCATTTTGCTCTTCAAGTAAGATTAGATACCTTTTCTGAAGTCGATTAACTTGATGATTTTACCGCATAATTCCTTTAAGCAAGTCTATATTTATTAAAAACATGTTTATTCGTTAGTCGAGATAAATTTAAAAATAAATTACGTTATCCATTTCGGAAAGATCTTGACCAGCAGAGGTTTTAGCAGCATCAATAATTTGTTAGGAGATATCAGCATCAGTAACAATTTCTTCAACCTTTTCGAGTGACTCTTGAGTAGCGTTAGTCTTGGGTCCAAATAAATCGACTAAACGAGTATAAACTTCGTTATCAGTGACGATCTTGGCAAGTTCGGGGAAGTGCCATCCGTACCATTCCTTAATTCTCATGCATAAAGTATTGACGTCCTTATCTAATTATTCTAAGACGGCGATACAGTTAATGATAGGCTTATCTTGTCTCTTGACATCGAATTAGATTCTATTTCTGGACCAGCTGTGAGCTAAACCCAATTGAGCCTTAATCAAATCTTCTTCCTTGAAGTCTAGTAGAATTAAAATTTTATTTAGTATGTTTTCTTAATAAGAAAATAAATCAAATGTATCCAGAATTTCAAGGGTTGTTAATTCTTTCAATAACAATATAATTTTAATATAGGAGTTTTAACATGTATTCAAATATTTCTACTTGCAGTTTTAAATAAACCCTTTTTTTCAAATTCTCAATAAAATAGAACTTCGCAATATGTCTATCTATCTATTAAAATATCGATCTTTTTATCAATATATCTATTAATTTATCTTATTCATTATTTCTTATCTTTGAAATAAATTTCTAAAATTTATTTGTATCAAATAATATTATTGTATGTTATTCAAGGATTTTTTATCTAAAAATGATATTTCTATTCATATCTCTAACTTATTATATTGATTTTCCCCTTTGTAATTTACTGAATACATTGATTATAATTTTAAGGTTTTATTTTTACTTTCGTTCTTTAAGAAGTTGACAAGGTGCATACGGATGCCTCTGAATAATTCGAAAACAATATCACCAGTGATAGTTTCGTATTGTAATTGGTCATTCATCTTTTAGGCTAACTTACTGTCCAAAACACCAATTTGAATTTTACCCTTCTTCTTTGTTTTAGGGATATTTTCTTCAATGAAGTTTTTAAGATCTTCAGTCAATTCACCGCAACCAACGTTTTAAGCAGCATCTCTAGCAGAGTCAGCACTGAGGAAAGGGTGGAAAGCCTATTTAATAAATAACAATTTAATATGAATTTGAATATATTTTAAAAATTGTTTTAAAATCAATAAAATCTGTAATTTGCTTAAGTAAATTTTAGCGCAAACCATTTTCAGATTCAATTTTAATAAAATTATCAATAGCTGAGTTTTCTCAATAAAGTTTATTCTTAAAGTTTTTTTTAGATTAACCCATATACTAAGACTTGAATTATTATTACTACTGATATAATGATTTTAAACAATAAATGCAGCTAAGAAGGTTTTTTACCTTGAGTTGGCACATTTAGGAGAAGGAGGAGAAATCAACAATCTATTTTTAGATTTATTTAACCTTAGCTTGGGCTTCATCGAATTCCTTAACTTCGAATAAGGAAAATCCGACGGCATTATCGTGGATTAAGTATAACACCATTTGAAGTATACTATATAGTTATTATATTTGTTTTTATCTGTGTTTTTAAGTATTAATATTTTGCCTATTTTATTAATTATTGCGTTTGCAATTAATATTAACTTTTTTAGCTTTAATTTTGTTTTTTATTCTTATATCAATTATTTTAGTCTCCTTTTATTCACAAGCAAACTAAAATAAAGCAAAGTAGCAATTAAATACCTATAAAACAATCATTATGAGCAAAAAAAATTTTCTATGCATATTGAATCCATATTGCTCAATGCACAGCTTTAATTATTTATTTATTCACTCATTTAATTATTTATTTTATTGCATTATAATTTATATTCATTATATTTATTTATTTCTATTTATTCGTTGAAATTATTATTATATCTTTTCCATTTTATTATCTTTATTTCTACATATTCATCCATATTTTTAATTATTTGAATGTATCCAAGTAGAAGATTTTAACGCTCTATTTGAATCACTCAATTTAAATCTTTTATTTTTTAATTTAATAAAATATTAAATATTTTTCAAATTAATTAAGTAAAAAAAATTAATTTTTATTTAAATTGATTTTTTTTTTTCGATAAATTAAAAGTTAAATAATTTAATATGAAATAAATTTATTATAAAAAAGGCAACATAAAATATTCAATTAAATAGCTAATTACACGTGATTAATAGATTGTTAATTTGTTTGTTTGACTTTTTGCTTGCTTGCTTTATGACTATTTTTCTGACAAATGTTCATCATAAATCTTTCTTTCAATATACATTATTACTAATATAATGAATATTAAAAAAAGTATTATTTATATCAATTAATAAGGATTTTGTAAATTGTATTGATTTACATTTAATTGTATTTATCCTTTTTAGAACAATAAAAAAGATATAATTTCTTATAAAATCTTTAAATAAAAGAAAAATAATTACATATTAGCTTTTTCTTCCAACAACTAACAAAAAAACGTTTTTCTCAGGAAAGGATTTAGATAAAGCAATATAATTAGAAGAAAACTGAACCGATAAAATGAATATAAAGCTATCATTAATATCTATTTTCTGCATCATTTCAGTTGTCTTATGTGGAGTACGATTTTAATTATTGCTTTCTTTTCATAAAAGAATCATTATTTAGCAAAAGCACATTAAGCATCCTTATATGTATTAAATTTTTAATAAAGCACATTGAAACTGGTAAAGGTAAATCTGAAGCTTTAAGATAACTTGCTAGTAAATCTCCTAACGGAATCATCCATTTTAATTCAACTGGTTTTAGGTAATTAATTATTTTGTAATAAAAGAAGTTTTGATGAAATTTTTATGAAAATAGATACTTTTTACTTGAATAGCCAAGACCTTATGAAGTAGTTTTGTTTTTCACAGCTCCTAAATGCGATTTCTGCGAGTAATTTTTATAATATTATTTATTGATAAAGGCTAATTTGAATTCACTTTGTTTGAGCTAAATAAATCTTAATCTACATTTTGAAATGATATCAACAAAGTTGCAAGTTTAATCCTGGCATAAAAAAATTTTAAAAAGGTATCAATAAAATTTAATTTTTTGATTTATAATAAAAGGTAAATGCTCACTTAATATGAATTAACATCTAATTATTATTATGCCAACAATGGACATATTCCCTTCAAGGATAACTCCAAAAAGCTTAGAGCTGTCTACTTTGGTATGATGAGTTTTGATTAAAACACAAGAGAAACTTTCTTAGATGTAGAATTATTTATATTATTTTTCATGAAATATCTTTGCATAAAAATAAATAGCTTGAATTCAAGTCAGTTCCTAATCTTCTTGTCTCAGTTCCTTAACATGCATTAGTCTCTGATTAAGAAAGGTATAAAGTTTAAACAAATAAAACATTAACGAGCAATTAATTATCAAATATATTATAACAGAAACAACTTCTTAAAGGGTTTTAAGTGGTCTATCAGTGGATCTGATGGTTTAGTAACTCACCACAAGTTGTTAGAATACATCAATAAGCGTACTGGAAGAGAAGTAAATAATATTTAAATTATAAGTAATTAATTAAAAAATGTAAACAATGTAATTTTATAGATTGAGTACTAACCTCCTATTCACGAAGTTTTGAGAAACTTAGGTATTTTGTTGCTTTTAATTACATTGAGTATTGTTGTTTTCAGACTCTATAAATCCTTCTTCTTGAACACTAAACTCTGGTTTGTTGGCTCAATAGTAAATAAAATTATATGAAAAATAAATCAATTTTCATTTTCATTTTAAATTCTAAGGCTATTTACTTTGTTTGCATTGCAGGGTTTATTTACAATTAAATCCATGGTGTTCCAATGACTGTAAAATTAAAAATATTATCATTAGGTTTATACTTAAATAATATCTTTTTATCAAAAGACTGTTGACAATAAAGGAAATTTCTAATGGATGTTAGATAACTAAAGAATGTAGCTTGGTGCTGAAGGATTTGTTATGTCTGGATTAAGTAATCTGATTTTCAAAAAGAAATATTTTTTAATAAAATTTCAAAATTAAATTAGTTATCCTCACTGCCTTAACAATCATTGGTTACTAGATAATTGCTAGACTTAATTAAAGAAATATTGTTAACCAATTGTTATTTATAGCAATCTTTGGTGCTACTTTCATTATTGTAATCAAAATTGAAGAACTTTATAAATTTAAAGGATGGTATAACATCAACTTCTTCCCTCCTGATCACTACAATAGAGGGTAAAAAAATTATTTTAATATTTATTATAATTGCTTATTCTAATTAAAAAAGACCTATTATGAGAGATCAAGGTAATAGTATTTGAAGTAGATAATAATTTTAATATTATTAATAAGTCAGTAATAAAGAAATAAATAAATTTTTGTATTTTTTAATTAAATTTATCTAAGTGCTCTCAATTTCATTTATAAATTAAATATCTATAAATTAAAATTTATATAAATTTACTTTGAAAGTTATATTCATGATATCAAAATTATTGAAAAGACATTTTAAAAATAAAAGTTAATTTTTTTTAATATCAAATCTGTTACAATAAAACTAATTAAAAATAATATTTCATTTAAATAAATATAGACATTTTTAATTCATCAATTTCTTATTAATATATAAAAAATTTTAAATACTTAAATTTATGATAAACTAACAAAAAATTATATGTAAGTAATTATAAAGTAAAGATTTTTAATTTTTTCCTTTTGAATATTTCATAAAATAATTCAAAATTGCTTAAATATTAAAAAATATAATATAATTATACATTTTTTGAAGAATTTACTTTAATATTTTGAAATACTTTTTTTGTATTTAATTACTTTGAAAGTATTTAATTTAATAATCAAATTATACTTATTCTTTATTTTCATAAATCTAAAAAAAATTTTGAGTTTTGAATAAATAGTTAATATTAGGAAGAAGAAAAAAAAGTCAATTAAAAAAATTTTTTTAAAGATTTCTTAAAAAATGTATTTATTTATTTATTCATTCATTTTAGAGTTAATTAATAAGGAATAATTTATTTTTAAAAACTATAATGTTAATTTAAAATCATTTACGAGGATAAACAATAGTAGATCATAGAATAAAATAATTTATAATTTACAAATAAAAATGTATATTTATGTGCATTTAATTTTTATACTCTTGTTTCTTTAAGCAATAATTTTAATAAAATTTATTTTTGATTTTCATTTCGAAGTTGAATTTTTTCTTTCAGTAGGGGTTATAAGATGAAGGATCTGGGAATTAAACTTCTAAACTTCTTTTGAATAAATATTCAGCCTAATTTTAAAGTTAATTATTAATTTAAATTTTTATTTAAACTGTAATATTTTTACTAATTAATCAACTGGATCTTCAGGATGAGATTTACATAATTCAATTAAACCTTCTGTTAAGAAAGGAACGACATTATCTGCTAAATATTGACTTGAACAAAGAAAAATAAATACTTTTTTAAAAGTTAAATAATTATTTTACCGTAAAGACTGAGATCTTTCATCTAATTTGTCTCTTTCCTAATTTTTTATTTTTTCCATTTTTAATCTGTAATCTTCTTCTTAGAGTCTTCTCTATTCTTCTTCTTTCTCATTTCTAGCTTATTCCTCAGCTTATTCTCTTTTTCTTTATTCTTCGAGCTATTCGTTGAGATCTTACTCTCTTTCGATTTCTTAAATATCATCATGTATTTGATAATTCTTAAAGTTTCCATTCTATTTTGATAATATTCATATAAAAATTTGATAACTTTTAAATAATTTATATTTTTACTCTTTCAATAAAGGAACGGAGATTATCAAAAGGCTCATTATCATGATTTTGAGAATTAATTATTAAAGGATCTATTTAATTTTATTTGAAGAAGTCGAATAAGATGGGTTCTCCTGTATTCTACTCATTATGTTTTCTATATTCTGCTAATCTTCTATTCATTCCTTCTTCATTGTAGTGAGTTCCTGCAACTTTTTCTTCAGGAAGTTCTTTAACTCTTTACTTCAAAAATTCATCGGTAGCTTAAAAGAAAACTACACTTTCTGGTATTAATGTATCGTCAATAATTTTCTCTGCATTTTCGTTATCTTCCTCACCATCAGCTAATTTTGATTCTTTTATATTAAAAAAAATACATTGTTTTTTTTGAAATGCTTTCTTTTAGAATACTTAAGAAGACTCCTTATGCTTATGCGAAAGTCTTAGGATACCCATCAAGGACATAACCTCTATTTTAACAATCAGTTTACTTTAAACGCCATTGGAAAGCCTAAAACAACATAGTATCAGGAAGTCTAATAACAACTGCATTTTCATCAAAAACAGGAACAGGTTCACCTTTTAATTAGCAATAATTAAAATATGTAAAATAATTTATTTAAAATATATTTTTTACCTTTCTTTGGTTTTTTCTTTTTCAACTCAGCTTCAAAAACTGTTCTGGCAGCATCCACTTATGTTTACTTTAAGTTTTCAAATTCTTCTTTAGCAGCTTCATTAACTTTCAAAAATTGCTCAACAACTTATTTGATAAGGATATGAGGTATATTGTAGTGTTAAGCTAGTCTAATAATTTTATTTAAAAATTGTTTTTTTATCAAAATTTATTTCGATTGATTAATACTTTTCACCATAGTATGTTTTGCCAGAAGCAGGTGGTCCAGCTAAGAAAATACGATTAGGTTTGAGTCCATTAAAATCGTTAAATTCCTTGTTAAGCTTAGCAATATTTTAGATTAGACCTTCTTTGCAATGCCATTCAGGTCCCTTTGGAGGTTTATCAACTCCATCTTATTCATCATCTTCTTATTATTGTTCTTCTTCTTCAGCTGTAAGATCAAAAACTCTAGAGGGACGTAGTCTAACATCAAGAGAGAATATGTCAAAATTGTTATTACTAAGAGCAGCTTAAGCAAGATCTATATGCTTGACTTTACCAGTTCCCAATCCTTTGCTTATTGCTTGGACTAAGCTTAATTGGGTAGGTTTTTGGTTATGATCAATAGCAAAAATATAGCTTTAATTTGGTGGTTTGTCAACAATTTTCTTGGCAAACATAGCTAAATCTCTAACATGTATAGTAGGAATTCTATTTTTACCATCTCCGACAACTACTAATTCTTCAGGGTCCTACAACCAAGCACTCTATTTTATTGTTATAAAATATTCAATTTTACATTAAATATAAAAATATTTTAAAAATCTTAAATATCAATTTATATTTTCTTGAGATTTTATTACAAAAACTTAAAGTTAGACTACAATATTAATTATTAATTTAAATTTTCTTCAATAACCAAATAATTAATATTATAAATCTATCATATAAAATCATGTATTGCTTCAAATTTAGTATCAATAAAATTATATCAGCTTAAACATTAAAAATTCCTTTAATTGTCTTTTTTAATATCATGAACTACTTTAATTTTATGCTGCTTAATTTTCTTTACCCTATCAGGAAAATATTTAATGAAAATTATTTTATTACCTAGAAATGGTCATAGAAAATTTGCTCACCATTACCATACTGAATACCAGAACAGAGAACATAAGATCTCAAATTTTACTTAGCATTTCCTGCTGCAATACACATTGTTTCCAAAGACTTTAATACTTCATATTTTGGAAGAGGCTTTCTTTAAGTGTATTCTTTTTCAGTGTATCTTAAGTAAACTTTCTGTTTTATTTTTAAAAATAGAGTTGAATTTTTTGATAAAATTTGATTGATTTTTATTAGGATATAATATCATTAATTTATATTTATGTAATTGTTATTTTTATTGATATAATTTCTAAAGAAGTTACCTTTTGTACTTCTTCATCGTCTCCGCCAGCATTTTATGCTTCATCTTCATTATCGCTTTAGGGTTCTTCAAGCCCATCTTCTTCTCTTATTTCGTCATTTTCTTTCTGTATTATTTCAATAAAATTTATTAACAAAGGCTTTTTAACTTTCATATGAATGTGATTTATATATCTAATTAACAATTAAATTAATCAATCTACCTTTTCTCTTAAAGGAGTGTTTGACCAAACCATTACACTGGAAATAAAAATGAGAATTTTCTCATCCTTATATTCACCCATTTTAAGAGCTATTTGAATAATATGTTTAAATATATGTTTGATATCGCTAAAAAGTAGTACTTTTAATTGCAAATTCTGCTTCTTCTAAATCGCAAGAATTCAAATCATAAATTATAACATCTGAATCAAGAATAACTTTAGAAAGAAAAGTTAACTTTGAGGTCTACATTTATAGTTTTAAAATAATTAACAATTTGTTATCAACATTCTAATTTGCTTTTTTTGATTTTGCAAAATTACATCTATAACTCTAAAGACACCTCTAGGAACATCGCTTTAATCATGAGGAGAGAGTGAACCAACTATAAAATGAGGATTTTCATCGTTTATATGGTCATTTCTAAGTGATTCAACTAATGCTTAGCCAACTAAAGTATTTAGAGAGCTGATAAAAAATCTTTTTTATACTAAAGGTTCTTTCTTTTAAGCTGTCTTCTTTGTTGTAACTGATTCAGTCATTTTATTGGATAAATCTAATAAAAATTTTGAAAATTTTACTTTTGCTTTTTTAACTTGAACTAATTAATGTTTTATAAATGATACACTTTTTTCATTATAAAATTAATAGCTTTAAAAAGCAATCAATCATACAAAGAAGGTAATTCATGTATTTTACAAAAACAAAAAGGTTTATTAATTATTTATTATTGTTAATAGATTATTTATTTTAATTTTCATTTTGAAATTATATTACAGTTTTAAAAATATTTGTTGACATTTTAATCATTAATTTTGAATTATATTTTCAGATATATTTATTTTTTTTATTTCATTTATAAAAATTATTATTTTTTACAGATAAAATAATTTATTTAAATTCTATTTATCCTATTAACAAAATTTAAATTTTAGTTCAATCTTTTAAATTATTTTATTTTAACTAAATAGTGTTAATTTTAATTTACTTTATGTTTATAAAAATAACAACAAAAAGAAAACAATATCTGATTTAAATAATGTTTTTTTTTATTTTGTGGATTTTAAACTAAAATGTATTGCATATTTTTGTTATTGTTTAAGAAATATTTAAACCTATAATCATAAATTTTATTGCGCAAACAATATCTAAAATTGATTGTACATAAATAAACACTCCTAAATATTAAATATTATTTTTGGATAATTTTTTAAATTAAATTGCTGTTAAAAGAATAAGTATAGCACTTAAATAAGTTGATGTTAAAGATTTTGAAGCGGGATTGAAATTTAAAACAAAGTAGTGTTTGTTTTATGAATTTTACTCAATTGATTTACAATTTGTCTGAAAACATATATACCAGTAATTTATAAATATTTTAATATTTTTTAGTACAAAATTCAAATAAAATAACATCACTTAATACATTATGCTCATAAATCTCTAATTTTTACTTAAATATTTTTTCAATTAAATAGTTATGATAACCTAAGAACTCTTTGTTTAATTATTCAATCTCTAAGTAAGATATTGAAAAAGCTTAAAAAATTCATTTTTTTTTAAATATTGTGATTTTATTATATTAATTTCTGAACCATCTAATTATAATTTTACCATTTATAAACTATTAAAAATATAAATAGTAAAACATTAGAATAGAAGTTTGCTATGATAATTTAGGATGAAATTAAGTGAATATACTTTTTAATCTTTTTTTATAAATGGTTTCATACTCTCTTTTTTTTGGTTTATAATGATACGCAATAAGAGATCACTTTTGATATTACCATTTTATAAGGTTATGCAATATTTTATAAAAGAAGATAAAAAAGTATATATCATTTAATTTAAATCTATGCAATTTAATATTAAATATTAACAAAATAAAAGTTTTTTTTGAGTATGTATTTATTTTTTATATATTTTAAGGTTTAGTTTTTTTTGTAAGTAGATTTTCAGCTAATAAAAATGTACAAAATCCCTTCTTTAAAATTCAATTTAAATTAAAATAGATTTAGTATATAAAAACTAAAAATTAACTGTATTAATTTTATATGATATTTACAATAAAAAAACAAATAGCTTCTGTTAAAATAAATGTATTTTTTTTATCTCAATTAAATATTTTTTATTTTTTATTAATATGAAATTATATCTTTTTTTTATTTTATTTTCAATTTATATCAAAAATATGAATTGATTGTTTAAACCATAGTTTTTATCTGGTTTTATTTTATTTTTTGAAATTTGTTTAAATATGTATGAAGAATGAATTAAAATAAAAAAATTAAATAATTTATAACAGATATATGAGATAGAGAGAGATAAAGAGTGATCAATCATATAATAGTGAAAACGATTAACTTAAGTGAATATTACAAATAATGAATTTTAAATGCTACAGATATAATACATTATTAAAAATTGCAAAATAATCATTAGATAGTTAATTATTTGCTGATAAAATGATTGGTAGATTAGATAGTTTAGTTTATTTATAGAAGAGAATAATCTAATTTATTATTATTTTATTTAGATAATTGTATATTTTTTGATTTAATAAAAGCTTTCGAATCTACGCATTCAAAAGAAAAGATTTAGTTAAGGGTCATACATAGCTTTTTTGGCTTAACAGCACTAAATTTAACACTTAAAGTTTCATATTTTGTTCATTTACTAATGAGTTCCTATTGCCTGGAAAAGTAGAAGATGATAAGCTTTATATTATGATTTTTTATTGGTTATTTTGCCTTCTTTGTTTGTTTATTTATTTATTTTTTAATTTAGCAAGTATGAATTAATGATTAAGGAAGGATGGATATTTGTTTTATTCACTTAAATTAAACAATTTTAATTACTATTATAATTATTTTTATAATTTATTTATTATTATTATTTGCTTGTCAGCTAATAGATCTTTACTAATAACTCAATCAGAACATTCATTGCTTTCTTCATCCATACCATCGTTTTTGGGGACTTATTTATTCTTTTTGGCCTTTAAACTGGCTGCTAAATTTTGTTTAACTAATTCTTGATGCTTTTCTTTAAGTTATTCTTCGATGGTTGTCTTAACTGGTCCTTCAGGGATAAGAGTAGCATGCTTTTCAAGGTCTTTCTTAATTTATTGTTATTTGACTCTTCTTGAAAGTTTTAATCTATTTTCCTTAAATATATCTTCTCTGGTTTATTTAATCTTTTCAATTCTCTTCATGGCTCTGATTGTGTTAACGTACAATTCACGATTGTATTTAACAGGCTCGTTTCTCTTCTTTTCAAAATCAAAAACGGAGTCTTTGATCATTTCCTTACCTATTATGATACAAAATATTTTAATTAGAATGGTTGTTCATTTTCCTTTCACTTAATTGTAATTTTGTAGTGATTAAAAATTTATATGATTAAAGATAAATTTAATTTGATTAAATTTCTCCTTTTTATTTTCCTGCATTTTTGTTATTAACTTTATTTTTTTTTTTAATACTAGCATAGCTTATTATATTAAGCCATCATTGGTATTGATTCCAAGCTCTTTTTTGCTTGGAGCTTAGCTCAACAAACTAAAACAACACCATTGGGTATAAATATAAATAACTAAATTAATAATCGTACCATGAGCCTTTCTGTAAGCCTTTGTCCATTTCATCTTTCTAGGATTGTGTTTAGCCTTGAAATGTCTATGGCACTTGGATCTACAGAATCTAAAGACCTGTAAAATTATTAAAAAGCATAAATTAAAAAATGGGAAACCAATTAAGTGATTAAGTTTAGTTTATTATATAGAAGTAAATATGATTGGTAGTAGGCAAGAGATAAATTAGTAGGACAAAATAGAATTTTAAGGAAGGATATGCAGATAACTTAAACTATTTGTATTTCTCTTGCCTAAATTAGCTAGTAAAAATGAATTGCACAAGTTACCTTAGAGTCGTTACGGACAAATTAAATACCATGACCAGGATAAACTGGACTGGAGCAAAAGTAGCACTTCTCAATTCTCATGATTATTAATTAATAGAAATTAGACTAATCTAAATGTTATTTTATATATATTATTTAATTAAAAAACAAAAGTAAATATTTGTCTTTGTTTCACTTATTTTTAATTGTGATTTATAATTATTCTTTTTTTGATTCATTCATATTTTTTTGCTATGAGTGAGATTCAATACTTTCATTCAAAAGATATTAGGAAATATTCATGCAAAATTCAATGCATTTTTTAGCTCAATTTACTATACATTTATACGCACACACAAACACCTATTGCAAAGTCAAATAATAATTATTTTTGTATCTTGAATTATTTTATGCAAAATTAATTCGTCCTTTCTTTTAAATTTCATTCTACTTTTTAACTCCAAAAAATTTAAATTAGAATTTTTTTTCAATAATTTAAAATTTATTTTTTTTATTTCATAAAATAATAACCCAAACATATTTTATTTATCTGAAAATATTTTATTTTCTTTGATTTTTAACTCTGTCAATAACTTTAAAAAATCAAATAAATTCAAAAATTAATTTGCAGAAAAATAAATTTTTGAAAAAGTTACAAAAACGTTTAGATTTTTACTCAGATTTTCTGATTAGTAAAAGCTTAAAATGATATTAAAAACTGAATATTTAATCAATTTTTTATTTAATATTTAATTAATTTTAAATTACAGTAAAGCCTTCTTATTTATAAAAGAAAATAAATCAGATTCTGAATTTAATTTGTAAATTAAGATTACTGAGTTTTAAATACAACAAATAAAAAATCATCAAAATTTAAATAAATATTAATTATTCTCAAGAATATTACATCAATTATTTTTAAATACCAAAAGATTTTGTCAATTCTATCTTTAAATAGCAATTTAAAAAGTCTATAAAATTTTTAAAATATAAAGATAGAATCGCTAAACTATTGTGATCAACACAAATGATGCATGAAGTATCTTAAGGGAGAATTCTAATAAATACTATTAAGTTTTTTCCAAATTATATACATTTAATTGTAGTATAAATATAAAATATTGGCATTAAAAAGTTATTTAAGTAAGATACTATGATTTTTAAAATTTTAATTTGAGAATTACTGAGAAATAGTACAATACATCAGAAGTAAAGGTGAATTTCATAAAAAGTATTTAAATAATCAAAAACTAGAAAATATTATATTTATTAACAAAAAATAAGCTGGTATTACTAACACAAATTTTTATAAAATCTATCTATTTCAAAGTTATTCTTAGCTTAAATAATTCCTTAATTTTTTTTAAATTCCTGAAATAAAGCAAAAAATGTTAAGATAATATTAATAAGTCTAGAAATACTAAAAATCCATTTTCTTAGTTTCAGATGAATATCAATTAGATTCAAGTAGTAAATTTCTGATTTATTTATTTCAAAAACTGTAACATAAACTCTTATTGCTTAGAACAGACAAAAATGCTTGCTTGCAAAATCACTCTAGAGAAACCTAAAAATTCTTTTAAAAAATAGTGTTATTTATAATTAATTAGATAATATCTTTAATCAATAAAAGTTATTTTAGATAATAGAAAAAACGAATGACCAGCGGTAAGAAGGTGTTTGGTAAAGTGAGGAAGAAAAAAAATTATTGGCAAATTATATTTTTAGTATAAAATGAAAATTGTTAATTAATGGAATAAAAATATATTATACTTTTGATGGAATAACAATTTATAAATAGATAAATAAATGTATGGAGAAATTTACCAATACATTTTTAAATGCAAAAATAAATAAAAATATGAGTAATTATAAAAAGCAATCGAAATGGAAAAGATATCCATAGATTCGCGCAAGTAATATAAATAAGAGAGACAACAAATAATAAATAATATTCGTAAATTAAAAAATAATCAAAAATGCTTGCATAAAATAAATAATTAAATGATTTTCATGGTTGAATCTTTTTAATGAATTGAGCTTTCAGCCAATCATGCAAGAATAACTTTTAATTAAATAAAGGTTTGGTTTCTTGTTATTTATTTTTATTGCTTTTGATAAATACCCACCTTATGGATATGGATAATTAGATAAATAGATTCATTATTTGCTTAAAAATGTGACAGCTGATCACTATAATATGCAAAGTGATTTATTTTGTATTAAAAAATAAATCACTGCAAAAGTAGTATTCACTCAAATTATTTGTTTGTTTGTTTGTTTGTTTAACATTTTAATTTCTTGATTTTTGTGTTTGCCTTAGAATTTGTTTGTAATTTTTCATCTTAATCATTAAATTATAAAGAAAAAACTATAAAAAATTTGAGGAAAGATAATTAGTTACTACAATTTATTTATTTATCCAAAGCAAAAAGTCAGAATAACCTTATTAATTTTGAATAAGAAAAAGAAAAACAAAAAATTAATAAAAAACATATTGTAAATAATCTCAAGACCATACATACATAAATAAACACACACATACTATAACTTGCTATCTGAAGACAAAAGAAGCAGTATAAAAATTTTTTATCAGCCATTTAAATCTCTTTAAGCCTAAAATAAGTTACCTCATCTCTCTATTTTAGTGGATTTTTTTTTCAAAGAAGTACTTGAATACTTGAATTTTAGCAAACTCTATTTATTTTTATTGACTAAGTTTTGATAGATATAAAGAAAATAGCATACAAATACAATAAAGAAAAATATTTAATATTGTAGGTTTGACTTACATATAAAAAATATATAAATTATTATTTAAACACATAAAAATCATAAGAAATACTTATCTATCATACAAATAGATAACTTTAAGGAATAGGAAATCTACTTCGGGTTTTTTAAGTAAAAATAACAGTATTCTCACTGTGAACGATATAAAGCACAGCTTAAATCCATAGTAGTATCTTCTTCTTTACACATAGCTATTGATTTTTTTAACTTTAGTATTTTTTCAGCAAATCTACTTTGATATATTAAAGAATAAACATTCTTAATATCACTCTTTTGATTGCTAAGATAGTAAACAAATTTCAATTATTCGCTCGCACATCTGAAAGGATTCCAATAAGTTCGACCAAAGCAAGATTAAAAAAGAAATTTTTAGCTACTTTTTAATGTGGGGAAAAAATAAAAAAATCAATGAATTGATAAAGGAGATAAACCAACAATAAGAAATAGATTTAGAGGATTTAAATTATATTCAGCAGAGCTATATTACTCGTGAAGATAATATACTCCACCTCCGTATTTATTTGATGCAAATTATTGAAAATGGTTTTGGATTAAGAGGAGGCTCAGCCAGCGGTAATCATAATTTAAACGCTGCTAACCAGAATACCCTCAATGAGCTAAGATAAATTATTCAAACACTTCAGAACTTAGAAAAGTATCGCGCTGATTATGAAGACTAAGTAATTGCTAAATATTAAAATTTTTTAGCTAGTAAAAGCAATACAAACAGTAACGCAGGGATAAAAGCACTAGGATTTAAGATATTTTCTAAGATCCACAAATTGAATGTTGCTTATCTTAATAAGATTCAAGTCTTTTTTCCTAAATTATATGAAATTATTTTTTAGGATTAGCTATCTCTTAATAGCGCAATGAAAGAAAGTGCAACTCAACTAATAAGCAAGTCTGGTTTAACTCTTGGTAAGATATTTGCTTTAGTAGCCAAATCAGGAAGGCAAAGACTCCAAAAGGAACTTACTAAGCTGTAGAATTACTCAAGCTATTACTCTCAGCTTGCTCAAGAGAGAAGCAAAAATAATAAAAATGAAAGGTTCTATTCTGATAAATACCTTCAAGGTTTTGAGTCATTCTCGTATATAATAAGCTTACAAAAAAAATTTTATTTAAGACAGTAGCCTCCTTACAAAACATTGTTAACATCTAAAAAAAAAGAAAAGGCTAACAACAATAACAACAATGTTAGCTTTGCAGGAGGTATCGGAGGTCCTAATATGTATGACGACATCATGAATATAGATAAAAAAAGTAAAAATGATAATGGTGGAAATGGAGCTGTCGGATCCTCATAAAGTTTGCATTTCTAGAAGGAATATGAGTCCATTTTTGAAATAATCTTGAGTAATTATGAAAAATACATGAAAGATTACGTATCTAATAATAAATATATAAGTTTTAAGATTCGAGCTTATACACAAAGCGTCGTCAAATTAAAACCAATCAATAAAAGAAATCCACTTTACAATAGAATAAATCACTAGAATTACTCAAAAGAATAAGAAAATCGCTAAAAAATTATGCAATAGAACTAATCATTAGATAATATAAGTTAAGCTTAAAACAATTAATAGCAGATGCAAAGGACTAATGCAGCTAGCACTAGTAACCTTGATAGATTGATGCCTCCTACTTATGATTTTAATCAAAGAACTAATTTAATAAAGAATTCACCTTCTAAGAGTCAGTAGAGGACATTTCAGAGTATTACTCTCAACCCAGTTAGTATGGATTCCTCTTAACTTAACAACCTCAGAAAAAGAAATATTGATAGTTCTCAGTCTAATTATAGTCAAAATTAAGGAGGGTAGTACTAATAACAGTCCTACTAAATGTAAAATTTTAATAATTAATAGACAGCTACTAAAAAGTTTTAAATGCCAACGGCACCAATATTTTTATCAAATACACTTAATATTAATAATAATAATAACAACAACAATAAATATTCCAGTCATTCGAATAGGGATATCAGCGAGGACTGTTCATCCCAACTTAATCAAAACGAAGAAGTATTTTCTAATAATGGCTTACCTTCATATACAGAAATTGCTATTGGTAATGATTAACAGAATTTAAATAATGCAAAGAGAAACTATGATAATTAAAGAGAAAAGGAAGAATAAATACGACCTCTCTCTTATCAGATCAAAGCTCCTAGCGAGCGTTATAAGCTAAGATAGGAAAGTCCTTAATTAGTGCAAAATCTTCTTGAATAGTAGCCAAACTAATAGCCATATTTGAGGAGAGAATCAGAAGATAGAATTATAAATCAAAGAAGATTAAGTAAAAAGAATTTAGATTATTAAGGCTCATTAGATACAATTGATTAAGCTAGCATTATGCAAAATAACTTGCAATCAATTTAAGGTCAAAGAAAGAGTATGAATAACATTTTATAAATAACAACTCAGTCTGTCTTAAACATCACCTCAGAAGTAAATAAACAAATTCCTAGTATTCCAAGTATAGCAGCTGCTGTTAATGATGATTCGACTAAAAACTCCTAAAATGCCCTCCCAGACATTCAGCAAGTTGTTTCTGAACCTAAAATTACCTCTTTTCCAATATCGTCTCAGGTTCCTCCTACTCATTTCACAAGCTTGACAAGTCTAGATTTTGTACCTTAATAAAAAGATTTCTTTTTAGTTTCTTCCACTCAAGCAGCATCTCTGTAATAGCAAACATAAGGCAATGAGCAGCCATATTCAATCGTTTAAAATTATCGTTCATAGTTCCCGATGGCAGGAAACATCTTATTGAAAAAGAATAAAAACCCTAACAATATTGAAGATTATTAATAAATGCAAAGATTATTAAATGGAGTCAATTAATAACTCGGATAGTAATAATAGTAATAAATTTAGTAATAGCAGCAATAAATATAAAACAATTTAAATAGCAATAACAATCTAAATATGACTGGTACGAATAGTAGTATTAACATGAATAACAGCAACACCTTTGCAACTCCATCTACAACAGTTAATTAGTAAAGGTTAATACAATAATACTAGCAACAATAACAAAGTGCAAAGAGAGCAGCTGCTCTTCTTAATCAGAATATGCCTCCTATCTAAAATGTAGTTAATTTTCCTGTACAAAATATGTTACTCACAAACAATGGATTTTCATCAACCAAAAGTTCTACTAGATAGTCCTAACAGATGCAATTTGGAATGCAGGGCTTCCCTGAGAGTAATATGATGATTCGTTAAAGCTTGAATCTCCCTCTATAATAGTAATAACAGCAATCAGTTTCTTAGGCTAACTCAGATGATTAAAATAGCATACTAAATACAAATGCTATGAAAATTAATCCAAGATAATCTCGCACAAACTAGCTTTTAATACAATCTTAACAATTTTCTACTATGGTCCAAAACAACATCCTAACATAATAGCTATAAATGCAATAATTACAAAGAGATTCACTCTAGCAAAAATATATCTAGTAGTAGCAACAGTAGTAAATCTTAATTTAATAGCAATAGTAGGGCCTTAATCCTGCTGCCTTTTTCTAGTCACCTTCATCTAATAATTCTATGCAATTAGGCTCTCTTACTTAATAGCCTCTACAAAAGAAGTAGTTCAATTCATCTCAATTTGGTTTGGTTGGTAACTAACAATAGTCTCCTTCATAATTGTTTATGCCTTAGCTGTCTGGTGCATAGCCAAATTAAAATTAGCAATAATACTCTCTATCATAGCATAATTTATTCTAAACTTAATCACTCTAGTAGCTTCCCTCAAACAATAGCAATTAAATTTTACAGTTCCCTAACACTAATTAGCAGTAAGGATACATTTAAGCTATAAACAATAATGCTAATTAATTAGCTTAAGCTTAGAGCATTCTAAACCTTTAAAACATTATGAGCTAAAAATATATCTCATAAGAGATTAACTTCAAGAAACTTAGAGGTAGCTTGAGCAATAACCCTAAGTAACTAAGCTCTAATTTACTAACATAAAGTAATTTTAATGAAACTTCCACCAAAGGTTCTCGTCATAGAAAAAAATACTTAGGTAATGCCTACCATCTAAACGGGACAAGCAATTTAACTAATGGAAACGGATTATTAGGAGAAATAACTAAAATTACCGAAGAAAATACAGGCAGCAACATTCTTGAAAAGAGAGACATAAACTCTGCAAGTTCTGTATATCGCAAACAAAACGATGCATTAGATGTTAAACCAAATACTACCCGTAACCATTTAAATTTGAAACTATCAACAGTTCAAAATGAATGTGAAGATAAAAACTAAATAGAATAAGAGACTGATATGTTTTCTAAAACATATACTGCAATCAAAAATTTCGTAATTTCACCTCCTAGAAAAGTTATTGCATCTAAAGGATCTAAGCGCCAGAATAATGATGGAGAATCGAATGATGGTTTCTAAAATAATCCAATTTTAATGAAAAAACCCTCACTTAGTAATGTTAGTATGGCTCCAGCTAGCATTTCTCTTCAATAAAGTTGAAAAAAGCAGAAATTATTAATCAATAACAAAATTTGTCCATACACAAAAAGTCATAAAAATAAATACTTTCATAAATTTAATAAAAAAGAAAGGATTTAAACTCATTTTATATTAAATTGATTACCAAATAAAATTTATATTTTATAATTATATAAAATCTACATCAAATCAAATAAAAAAAACTAAGCTATAATTTTTGAGATTAAAACTAAACAAAACCTGAATAAATTAATAACTAAAATATGAAATAACTAATTAATTTAATAATATTATCAACTAAAAAAATGAATTTTTTACGTCTTTTAAAAAGACTCTTATTATATTAAAATCCATCAATAATTATATATTTATAAAAAAATTATAATCACCTAATTATTATTTTGCATATTTTTTCATGTCCCTTACTCTCGTCTTTGTAATTCTTATTTCTATGACTCTCTTATCCTGTGAAATTTTTAAAAAGTCAATTCATTTAGTTCTTTCAAATTATTGTTATTTTATTCTTTAGCTAATTACTAGTCATATGCAATATGGAGTTATCTAATATGTTTATTCATTTAAAGGGAATATAAAATCTTAAAAGTAATTTTTATCTTAGCATAATATCTTAAACTACTTTCATTAATGATACTTTTAATATATATATGTATGATCACAGATATATGCATTCTTAAATAGAAGTTTCTTATTTTATAAGTAACATATTTATTAATAAGTACTTCTTAAATTACAATTTTATTTTAAAATATTGAAATATCAAAATTAATGGAGTAAAAAGTTGATTCTAGCATTAATCATAAATTCAGCCTAAATACTAACAAGTATATAATGTTTGTATATTTTTTAATATTTAAAAAATATCATTTTAATCTATTTTACTTATCTAAATTTAGTATTTTAATGCTTAAAGAGCTACAAATAAATATTTTTTCTGGATAATCTTTTAAAGAAATTATCTCAACTAAAAAAATTAAAAAATCAGGTTAAATTAAAATATTAATAAAAATATTATTATTATTTCATAAATTAGCTTTCAAGTTTAAATGAGATCATTTTAAAATAAATATTTAAGCTTTCAGAAATTATTATATATTATATCAAAATAATAACTTTCTTTCTTTATTCTTTTAAGGGTATTTGAATATTATATTTAAAAAAAAATTTATTCAGGATTTTATTAGCTATTTATTTATCTTGTTTTAAAATAGAGAGCTTCTAATAAAAAAATAATTTTAGTAAAACTTAAAATTTAATTAAAATAAATGAATATTTTTATTGATATTAGTTAGGATAAATGTATAAAAGACCTATTACTAGTTAACAAATATTCTACTCACTTGAAGATACATTATAAAAAATTGTTTAAATTAACAAATTTGTATTGACACTTAATAAATTTCAAGTGGCAATATAAAACTTACTTTAAAAAGATAATAACTAAATATAGCTTTATTTAAAAATGCAATAGCAACAGAATTAAAATTAATAGCAATAATAGTAGCAGCAGCAACAATAGCAATAGCAGTAATAAAATTAGCAACTGCCATAGCTATAATAATCTATGTCTTAATAGCAGTAGTAAAATTAATAATAAGAAAAGTAAATTATTATAAAAAGAGGTACCACTTCTAAAAGAAATGACTACTGCTAAAATTTTGTTAATACTCATGAACGTCCATAGAATTTTATTATGAATATCCGCCCTGAAGAGCGTTTTATAGGTAACATTTAAAAAAAATATTTTATTTTATAGCTGTTAAATTCAAATCATAAAAAATGAATTGAATGAAATAATGCATAATTTTTAGTTAAACCAATCTCAAAAATCTAAAAATTTTATTTTGTTTATAATAGAATACCCTAAATTGCAAGATCTGATAAAATTTAAGGATGATTTGATTAAAAAGCGTAACCATCCTCCTGTATATTTAAAGGCTGATTTAAAATATTATGATTTGTCTAAGCTTGGTAAGTTTGATGTCATTATGATGGATCCACCCTGGAAAGAATATGAAGAAAGAGTACAAGGTCTTCCCATATATAGTTAATATCCTGAGAAATTTAATTCATGGGATCTAAATGAAATTGCTGCATTACCTATTGATGAAATATCAGACAAACCTAGCTTTTTGTTTTTATGGGTAGGCTCCGATCATTTAGATTAGGTATTTATTTACAATAAATTATTAATGCTATTACTAGACAGCTTAAACAATAAAAATATTAATAATTATGAGTGTTTAAATTAGTAGTTTAATATTTATTTTGATTTAGGGAAGAGAACTCTTTAGAAAGTGGGGTTATAAAAGATGTGAAGATATAGTTTGGGTGAAAACTAACAAAGATAAGACTAAAGAATATATAGAGTTACCTCATTCTAACCTTCTAGTAAGAGTTAAAGAGCACTGCCTTGTAGGTTTACGTGGCGATGTAAAAAGGGCTTCTGATTCTCATTTTATTCATGCAAATATTGATACTGATGTCATAGTTGCAGATGAACCTCCTCTTGGAAGTACAGATACTTTATTTAAAAATAAAATAATATTTTTACTTTAATAAATATAATACTTCAGTTAAAAATATTAAAAACTATTTATAAAGGTACTTAAAAGCCAGCAGAAATATATGATATTATAGAGAGATTTTGTCTTGGAAGAAAGAGACTAGAGTTATTTGGAGAAGTTCACAATGTCAGATAAGGTTGGTTAACAATTGGTAAATTATTGGATGAAAGCAACTTTAACTAAGATGAGTATAATAGTTGGTTTGATGGAGATAAAACCTATCCCTAAATATAAACCTATAGAGGTGGTAGATATGTAGGTACGACTCCTGATATAGAATAGCTAAGACCTAAATCTCCAACAAAAAATAATTTAATCAATTCTAATTAAAACATGTAAGGTTCTTAGGTTTCTGTAAATCATTTTTTCATTTTTTCCAAAATAAAAATAATTAATAAAATTTTTAAAGGAATTCGACTTAGGAATACAATAGAAATAGCAGAAGTTAAATCAGCAGTTTTGAGTCAGAAAAAAAATAAAGATGTAAAAAGTTATATGTTTTATCAAATTAAGCAGTTGTTGAAATAAATATTAATATTTTAGCATAAAAAAGCTGTGGTCATTTATTTAAATATATAATAAGTGTAGGTAGTTAGTTATTTATTGTAAATAGATAAGATATATTTTATTTCATTTTTTTAAATTATTTTTAAATAAATTCCTAAACTTAAATTTAACTTACCAAAGTTTTTTAAAATTTATTTTTTATTTCTAATTAATTAAAAGCCTAAATTTGTTATGATATAAAACATATTTGATATCAATAAAATTTATTTGAAAAAATAAAATCTTATTTTCTAATTAATAAATATAAATAATTAACTGGATAATTTACATTTATATTAAATATATTAATATAGTTAGCATAATTGACCTTAGCATATTTTGAATCAGTATTAAAGCAAATTAGCTCCAATCTAATAAAAATCTTTTTACATTAAAAGAATGTTTCTACCTTCTTGAATATGGTAACATTTAAAATCTTAATTTTACTCTAATCATTAATTTTTTTCTTATTAAAGTTGTTATGAACTTATTTACCATACTTAATTTACCTTATTAACACATTTTTTCTCTATTTTCTTAAAATTATTTTTATTATTATTTTAGTCAAATCATATATTTTTTATTTTTTGAAACATGAAACATCTAATTTTATATGTATTTTTTATCTGAAAATAAATAAGGATTCTTAAAAGTGGTTAAAATCTAAAAGGATTTTTGAGAAAAATATTTAAATATTATTTTGACCAGCTTAGCAGTCATTAAAAAAATTTAGTTAAATTTTTAAAGTTAATTAACCATCATTTGGCGAATCAATTTTCTAAGATAATTAAAAATTTTTAAAGATAGAATGCTACGTCTAGGAAGGTAGGTAGATCATCAAACAATTTTTTAATTAAAATCACAAATATAAAAGTTAGTGGTAGATTTTTTTGTTTAATTTTAAAAGATTTAATAATTTAACTTAGGTCCAAAAGATAATTAAAAGATAATAATTGAGAAGAGATAAATGATTAATTAATATAAAAAAGATGATGAAGTTGAGAGTGTATTTAAATGGTTGTAATAATATGGAGTGTAATTTTTTTTAGTAGTATCTATTATTTAATTAAGATGGACGACTATGAAATGATTTGATAGTTAGTACAGTTTATGAATGAAAATGAGTTATATGGTAAATATCAATGAAATCAACAATGTTAATAATAAATATAATGCAATTAAAAGATTACTAAAGATAAACAAAAAATATCATTATTAAAAAATAATTTAAACATATATTATTAATAAACAACCCACTTAAAAAGTAAATAATATAGATATCTACCGACTCAGCATGAAAAATTAATCTAATAGGTATAGACTTTTTAAAATGTAAGATCAGCATATTTAGCATTTTATAAAATTAGAGCTTTGACATACTCAGACATATACTAAAAGAAATACATCTAAAATCAGTAATTGTAGTCTCACTAATAATAGTAAGACAGAGATTTTATTACAATTAGTGGAAAGCACAACTTTTCTCTCCAGAAAGAGCTCGTCCCTCCAAATAATTATACCCTAGCTCATAAACGTCCTCAAACAAGTCCTTTCTAAAATAATGATTAGCTTAAGGAAACTTTGAAATCTATATCTGATTTAAGAGCTAACTCTCCTACTTTTGCTCTCAATAATCCTATTACCTCTGAAGGTCATTAAGAGCAGATATTTAGGTCATCAGTGAAAAAAACTATTTATTCTGATATTGATAACATTAAAAACCCAACTTCTCTATAAATAACAAGAAAATCTACAAATGCATTATGTGGTTATTTGATGGGAACAAGTGAGTAAAAGGATTGGAAACCATCTGTTAAGTAATTATTTGTGACATTATATTGTTCTTTTATGACTCATTATGTGACTTTTACTCTTAAGATATCAAATATAGAATAACCATTTTTATTTAAAATTTATAGGAAAGTTGACACAAAGGACTCAGAACATTATGAAGTATTCGAAAAAAGAGGCTTAAAATAGACTAAATAATATTCAGGTACTACTTCCTCTGATAACCCATTATTAGGATAAGATGAGAAGACTATCAAGCAAAGACTATGCGGATCAGGCGTAAAAAATTGCAGAATTCGAAAACATTAAATTAAAAACACAAACTAAAACCCTCATCAAAATATTTTTTAAATATTTATTCAAAAAAATTAAGAAGAGACATTTTTTTTAGAATTAAAATAAAATCAAAACAAAAATATTAATAAAAATTATTTATTGGATATTAATCAAATTTGGCAGTAAATATGAATATTTAATACATTAAAGAGTAAAGATTATTTTATTCATAATGTAGTAAATTCATACAAATAAATAAACAAGCATCTTTTAAAAATCAATTATATCTTTTTCTAAAATATATTTAAAAAAAAATAATAAAGGATTAAAAGATATCTGATCAATATTAAAAAATTGCAAACAGAAGAGACTTTGAACCATGCGATAGATAAGCTAACAATAAATGGAGCAAATATAAAGATTCTAACATTTTCTTCTACCAGTCTCCATCATAATAGTCTTCCACAAAGTGCTCTGTTCCTACCAAATTTAGAGGCGATGAAGCAAAAAACCTTATAGGTTATGAGTATGCTCTCCCTTTCAATAAACAAAAAGAAGTTACTGATAAAGTAAACAGAGTAAATCATTAGAGATATGTTTCCTATGATTAGGCAAACGATTATGATTTTAGAAAAAGAAGTAATTTTTAAAAAAGTATTTTTTTTCTATATAATCTTAAAATTTTTTTTATAGGTAATCGCCTTGCTAAAGAAGAGGCCTATGCATAAAAAAATTAATAGAATTTAGAGTCTGATAGCTTAAATGTTAAGTGAAATAACTATAGCAACCAATATCTAATAATATAAATTTAATGTACTAAATAAACTCTAATAAATAGTTTTTATCTGCCAAGTCTTACTATTGCTTTTGATCTTTTGATTTATCTATCAACAGAGTTAATTATTTTAATATGTATATTAATTTTACATATTATGTAAAGCAATTCTTAAAATTTTTTTACAAATAACTTAAAATAATTTTCTCGACAAAATCAAAATAATATTTTGTATCTTTCTATTTGTTTTGATCATTTAAAAAAGCTTAATTTTAAGTGATTAATTCTTTTATCTTTATTTAATTTTTTTTTCACTTAAAAAATATATTAATTTTGATATTATTTTTTTAATCTTGAAGATTTATTTGATAAGTTATATTTTAAAATATTTACAATTAAATTTTATTTATTTTACTAAAAACTAAAATATTTTAAACATGAGTCAATTAATATAAAAAATACCAAGCAATGAATAGAAAACATATATTAAAAAAAAATTAATGATAAAAGTAAAACCTGCTATTTATCCTTATTCCAATTATGATATATTAAGTTTATAGAATAAAACATTAGCCTGAAATATGAAATATTAATATATATATATAGGCCTATCTGTGTTAAATATCTTCATTTATTTTCATTTTAAATTTAAAATGAGCACTCTGTTTTTTTTAATTAACTTTATTATTAAAAGGAGATTTAATGAAAAGAGTCAGTCAACTTCTTTGGCTGGATTTTTTATTAGCAAGTGACCTATTATAGAAAATTGATCGTTGCTTTTAAATAATACTTCATTTGCTAATCTTACTGAGTTGTAGTAGTAGTATGATAATTCATTTAGGATATCTTTTACTTGATACTATTTATAATATTATATTTTTTAATCTTTTGAAAGATTAACTCTACCTTTTCTTTAAAAATACCAACTATCATAGACAGACATAAGGACAGAAATTATGTTTTAGAGTTTAGTAGGTGTTTAATTGTTTTCTTCATGAATAATGTTTTGTAAACCATATTTATAATTTTATGCTGACTAAATTAGATTAATGATAATTTAATGTGTCTTGTTGAATTACTCTTTGAAATCATATTTTTAGTTGTTTTTTTCCTTGTCATTTAGTGTTAATTTTTCTTTAATATCATCAAATTATTTGTTGTTTTTGTTTTCAGAATTTTAACTCTCTAAAAACTCATCTACTACTTTAAATAATTTTTCAATCTCATTTTCTCCATTTTAAATTAATTCAATATATTTTTTATGTGATTGCTCACAGAAGTACTTATATTTTGGAATTGGTGTCTCTAAAATCAAAGGTTCCATAAATGTATCTAAATATTCTTTATTAATACTACTAGAAAATTTTTAGTATTATTTTAGGAGCTCATCATTCATAATTTACTCAATATTTTCTTCTTATGAAAACTCGGAAATATTTATTTTTTATATGTTAAATATAGAATTTTTGAAGGGTATTTAAAAATCAATCAAAGACTAAAACCTTTTTAAAAAAATTTAAGAATTGTATGAAAAATTTTAAGATTTAATTTTCAAATATTCAACAAAATCTTTTAAGTTATAAGCTTCATCACAGCTTTCATAGTGGTCTTCAAAAACATTTGTTATATAAGTAATTAATTCAGAAATGGCTGTTTGGCAATTATTATCTGTAAATTTATATTGACTTTCTGAGTTTGTTACAAGATATGACCATTTCTAAAAAATTTTGAGCTCAGAAAAATATTCTTTTAAGAATTAGTAGCTAATATCTTTTATCAGCTTAATAGTATCAGCGTTATTCATGATCTCATTTAAGTAATAGTGTTTAATATCATTTAAAATTTCTTCATTCTGTCTTCTAAATTTATTTCTAAATACCATTTAAAAGTAATTTTTTATTTAAGGGATTATATTAGTCTAAAAATTAGCTGCTAATTTTTCAACCCATGAGTCCAAAGGATAGTAATCAAGCACTCTTATTTTTGTGTAATAGAAACTTAAAAATTTTTGTTTGAACTCAATATCATAAGTGTTAAATATTGAGTTATTTGCATAAGAATAAAATTTATCCATGATTTAAATATTTAAATGAAATCTTGGTGGATATGGCATATTCATCTTAAACTTTTAAAAAATAAAATCAAAAGCCTTTTGTTTGATCTTTTGTAACTTTTTCAAATCTTAGTTATTTAAATACACATTAATAGGCAGCAGTCCATACGAGCAAATATTTTTATAGACTAAACTTTTACAATCTTCTAAATTATTCCACATATCAAGCTTTTCTACTTTATATTCATTAGGTTAAATGGAATGTATGCCATCATCATCAGATTTTTTCTTTACAATAAATAAATAAATAATGAGAAAATTTTAAAGCAAATTTGTAATTAAAAAAATGTTTAATATTTGTTATGACTTTTTATTTATAATTTTGTGAGGAAAACAGTTTTAGAAATAAATTATTTAAAAAATTATGGAATTAAATATAAACTATTTTAATAACAAAAAAAATTAGTTACATTTTCTTAAAGATTTTCAGCTAGAGATAACCTAATTGCATCTTTAATAGTATTAAAAGTAATCTACTTTAATCTTTATTAAATGTTAGAGTAAATACTATATGGAGAAGATTTGTGGTAGTAATGCAAACGATTAGCAATCTCATCAAAGTCTGGTATATCTTTGGCGGCAATTACATAATATACAAAAGTAATCTATGGATTCTGTTTGAGAGGCACATCGATGTTCAATTAATCAATTTTAATAGTATTATATTTATATTCTTTGAAAAGTATTATTTTTGTTTTTCCTTTGAGTGCAGTTTATATATAATCCTTCATCTAATGAAAATGTTCTAAACTTTTTTACTTTTTATTTTTATTATAAAATTCTTCCAAATCTTCAAGTTAGTGATCTAAATATTTAAAAAAACTGTCATAAGAGTTAAATTTATTCATGTTCATAAAATGCGACATGTGAATAACATTCAATAATCCTGGGTGTTGGTGGATATATTTTTTAATTTCTTCCATGCTATTACCTGATTACTCATTTATCACAAGTACTAAATTATCCATGTCGACAAATTTACTTTAATGGCTATTTTTTTCATCTTTATTAGCTTAAGATAGTTAACTCTATTCTCTACTAATTTAAAACTCGTTTTATTTTTGCTCTTCATTTTCTTAATTTTGATTTGAAGCATTTATTTTGCTATTTGATTATTGTCTTTTTTGCTAAATAAATTCATTGATATACTCCGTATCACTAAGTAAATATTCTTTAAAATCCTTCTACAATCTTATCTAATCCTTTTGATTCTAAAACAATTTCGATGTGTCTTCCATATTTTCTTAATTTACTTTAAAATGTTTATCCTCATTTTAAAAAAGTTTATTTGCAAAAATGTAAACAGGCTCAAATAATGTGCATTTATGCAATTTAAAATTAAGAACTTCCCATTCAAATTTCACAAAAGACAGACCATCAATTTGCTTTCTAATTTCTTTTTCCCTAAAAAATAAAATAATTTGCAAAAATAATCTAAAGGATTAAGTAATATAATATTTTATTACTCTCTCACTTAACTCATCAGTCTTTTTCCTTCTATTTATTTAAAAAATTATATTTTCTCCTATAATTTGTTTCAGCAGCAAATCAAATAATTAATTTAATATAAATAAAACAATGATACATTGTTTTTCTACTTAGATATTTTAAGAATATCTATAAATTTAAAAACCATTCAATAAAAAATGAATAGCTTTTATTGATATAACAAAAATTAATTAAATTCTAAGATACCCCAAGTTGAAAAAAATTCAGTAAAAAATAAGTTAAAAAATGAATTTTTAATATTAAAATCAAAGTAATATTTTGATTAAAATTAAATTTTTCAATTATTATCTTAAGTTTAAATTAAATAAATTATAAAAATAAATAATTTTAGATTTTAAAATACAAATTTTTGTTTAATCTTATCTTTTATCATATATAATTTAGTATACAAAAGTACACAAAGTTTTATTTAAAATAATATATTATATTATTATTTTTTAGATATTAATTAGTAAACAACTTAATTTTATCATAAATATCATATTTATGCAAATTAAATACAGTTAGCAAATAATCTACCAAAGTAGTATGCTTCAAAAATAAAAAATGATGAGAAACTTAATTCAAACATGTTATATCTAATATTTTTTTTTCATACTATTTTGAATTTTTCAGATATTTTGATAATTTTTGAATAGGAAATAATTAAAAATAAATAACTAAAGGTTAAAATGAAATGTTTAATAAAAATATTAGAGAGTACAACTTTTAAAATATAAATTATACTTGAATTATAGTAATTTGAATAATAATGAATTTTAATATAGTAAATAATTGATTGATTGATAGTAGATATTTGAACATAATTAATTTAGAAATAAATTTTATAGAGTAAGTCGTTGTTAATAAAAAGCCAATAGTATGAAGAAAGCTCTAAATTAATTTCAAAATTTTTTGGAAAAAAAGCTTCTTATCTTATAAGATCCCTTTGGTTTATTAGCTCCCAATCCCATAAATAAATATAAATCAGATACCAAAATTCATTAGTTTTTTTCTTTGTTGAGCAAACTTATCTTCAACTTTAGGCTTATTATCAACTTGATTGATTTCCTCTTTTGCGATATTTAAGAACACAGAGTTAAAAGGTTTATCTTTGGAAGTAGTTTTTAGGGAGAATTCTGACATCTTGATAAATCCTGGGTTTTTTTATGTTGATTCTGCACTTGTATTTTGTTATTGTTTTGATAAATCGTTTTACTATGGCTTTATACTATCAAACTAACCAAGTTTTTACAATAGTTCTCCATTAGAAACTTCAAGTTTTTGATGAAGAGATTTTTTAACAGAAGATGGATCTTGCTAAACCAATGGTTTGGCAGCTTCCTTACTTTCTTCTTTTAATTATTGTTATGGTTGATTATCTTAGCTTTTTGTTTCTGATTTGCTAGTTAAATCAAGAGTTGTGATATTCTTTTTGACTAAAATACCACCACCATTTACCAATTAATTCAGATTTTTCTACTCCTCTTCTGCTTTATCTAAATCTAAATCTGAAATCTTTTGATTAACACTTCTAGTACCTTTTTAATATTTCAAATTAATCAAAAAAGTAAAACAAATTTTTTTTTAACAAAAATATTAATTAATTAATTAATTAATTACCTTCTCTTAAACCTTTACCACTTTATCTTAAAGCAATTAAGGAAAGCTACTAAGCTGGAGTGAGACGTTTTAAACCATCTCCTCTTGAAACAAGACGAGGAGTTACAGTAGAAGCAATATCTTCTTTATCACCTTACATCTCTGTTGTTTTGAAAGTTGAGGTTTTCATTATTTTATTAAAGTTTTCTAAGTTTTTGTTAAAATCGTTTTTGTTTATTAGATTGTGTGTGACAATTTTTTTATCTTTTGTGGATTTTTAGAAAAGTTCTTTTATTTTATCAAAACTCAAGTCCAGTTTTTTACATAAATCTTTTTGTTTCTCTAAAATTTCTTCTACTTTATAGCCACTGTATCTTTTAATGTGATTCTTGTACATTCTATCTTTGATTTCACTATTAGCTTTTAGGTAATCTAGAGCAGAATTCTCGCAAACAGTAGCTAAATTATCTTTGCTTATTTAAAATACTTCGTTCTTATCTTCGCCTATCATCATAGTGCCATATATACAATCTATGTATTCAAAAGATTTTTAAGTATTTTTAGGAAGAGAAACAAATAATTTTTTAATTTACCTTTGTTAAATAAGCTGTAAGATTCATTGAACATCTAATTTTCGCTGATAACACCAATTATAATAAAATCTATTTTAATTTTTATAAATTTTAATTAAAAATCAAAATAACATTTAGTTGTTGAGCAACAACAACAACATTAAAAATAATTTCTAATAAGTTATTCTCATAATATTAGCATTTTTATTTATTACCTTAAGAGTATTCTTGGTTCACTTTAGATTTAGGAACCCAAACTAGTATTTTTCCCTTAGAAAGTACAAAGACATCATTTGAACCACTAGTTGTAGTTGTCATAATAGTACCTTAATCTTGTTTTCCATATAACTTAAAATTCTTAGATTTGATTCTTTACTATCCCTATTCTGACTTTGCTATGTTAGGAAAAACAGCCTTAAGACAATTTATTTTGGCTTTAAATTCTTTTTCGAATCTTTCTGTGCTAGCCTTATTTTTTAATTTTCAAAGGATTTCAACTTCTTTCTAAAACATTGAAAATATAAAATATTGTTTTACTTCTAATATCTTGTCTAGAGAGGATCTTTTAATGTAAGCAATTTAAGAATTCTCTACACAAACTAATTTATAAGTAGCATTTTCCCTTTTAATTATAGAATTATTAAATATAAAAACACAAAATACTAAACTACTTTGGGATTTAAATTAACTGTATCTGCTACTATTCATCTGTTACAATCAGTTCACCAGTTTCAAACTTTTTCACTATTGATTAATGAAATTGAAATAATTATTAAGTGCTTATTAAGTTTTATCAGGAATATCAAAGGTTAATGAATATAGATAGATTGATAGAGGAATTTCAGTCAAAATGAAAAAACAGCTTAAAAAAAAAAGATAATTTCTATTTTTACAAGATTCATTTTGTTCTTCAGAAGTTTGAATGAGCTCAATCGAACCTTTAAAATAACAAAATATCATTAATATTTTTTTCGATAAATTGATCCTTAATTTTTAGCATAATGCTTTGTATTAAAAAATGAAGCGAATTGAATCAAATTTTAGAATTGGTTCATGCTTTAAAATAACAATTGAATATTATTATTAATTAATGTATAAATTTAGTAAAGAGATATACCATTTATTATGAATATCAAATTTAATTTTTGGAACTGATTGCTATCTGAAGGGACTTCATCTCCTTATTTAAGATCGGCAAACTAGAATAGCTTTATTATCTATTTCAAATTTAAATAAAATTTAACTACTTAGTATCCTTATTTGGCAATAAATTATTGATCAGTATTAATTCTTAAATTCTCTTGCTAAAGCTAAAACTAATTGAATGTCAAAAAAATACTTTATCAAATTCCTCCTTTTCTAAGATACTCTTTATTTATTCGAGAGTATTGGTTTTGATGTTGCTTTCTAAGTACTTAGAGACAAACTCGATTTCACTTTCTGTTTTATCCTCCTTTTTTAACTAATAAATAAACTATTGCTATCTCTTTTTCTCTGTACTTTAGCCCTATAATATACATTTTTATTTAATATTTCACTTACTTGTGAATAATAATTATGCATACTAAAAGACCTCCAAATGCTCCAAGCATCTCTTTCTTATATTCTGATAATTTTACTTCTTTGAAATTGCTATTGCTTGAGTAATTTGAGTTTTATTATTTGAGTCACACTTATTTAATTGTTTGATTATTTTAGTTTTTTTAGTTATTAGAGAGAGCTTATTTGATTGATGAATATTTATCTAAATTAAAATCTGCAATATTTATTATCCGAACTACTATCTATTTAACTAGTAATTAATTATTATCCTGGTTTTTATTTATTTTTCTTAATTTCTTATCATTAATTATTATCTACAGCTTGACTGATTTTAATTAAAAATAATTCATCTTGTTTTACTCATACCAGTCATCAATTAAATTCTTTATTTCTTTTTATGCTTTTGATTTTACATATCAATAGATAAATCTTATATGCTTTATTTTTTCCTGTCCACTTCTTTCACTATCAAAACTTAATGTAAATCTTATTTCTCTGCTCAATTTTTAGAGTATTACAAATCAATCAATTTATATACCTCATTTGATTTATAATTAATCTGCCAGCTTCACTTCTCATTATTCAAAAATTGCTTAAGATATATTGATAAAACAGTCAATCTATATTCAATTTTTAAATTTCTGATAAATAATTGCTATAAAATTCCTCTTTAATTTAATCACTGGGTTAAAATTTTTTAAAAAAGAATGCTTAGGTCTTCCAATAATTTTCTCTTCAGGTCATTTACATTACTTTAAACTCGATCAAAAATACTAAAAATAATTTGGAATAATCTTAAAATAATACCAAATATTTCAATAAATAATAGAAATATCAATTAATTTTACTATCATATTTATTTCTAAATTAAAAAAATATTTTTAAAAATGGAATTAATTTTATAATAATTTATAAAATTATAATTATTTATTTTCTTTTTTAAAAAAATATTTTTAAAATTAAAAACTGTTTTCAACATATACTTTTAGTTAAAAGATTCATAAATAAAATATAAAAATGTATTAAGTTTTTGTATTTAAAATAAATCTAATCAAAAAGTAAAAAAAAAAAAATAGTTTTAATTGAATTTAGTTTTGTTTTCAAACTATTTAAAAAATATTTATTTGAATTTAGTCAAAAAATAATAATACTTAAAAAAGGTTATCGACACTGGGACTTCCCAAGCGGTCCCCCACCTTAGTACTAACCCAGCCTTAAGGCGCTTAACTTCGGAGTTCGAATGGGATCCGGTGTTTTCACCTTAGTATGGCCGATAACAAAATATATATGTATGAATGTCTATTTAACTTAATTTTTTTAAAATTTAAAACTAAGTTCTTTTAAAAATTATTTCTTTTTAATGTTCATTTAAAAAAAAAAACAAAATAACAAAAAAGGTTATCGACACTGGGACTTCCCAAGCGGTCCCCCACCTTAGTACTAACCCAGCCTTAAGGCGCTTAACTTCGGAGTTCGAATGGGATCCGGTGTTTTCACCTTAGTATGGCCGATAACAAAATATATATGTATGAATGTCTATTTAATTTAATTTTTTTAAAATTTAAAACTAAGTTCTTTTAAAAATTATTTCTTTTTAATGGTCATTTAAAAAAAAAAAAAAAATAACAAAAAAGGTTATCGACACTGGGACTTCCCAAGCGGTCCCCCACCTTAGTACTAACCCAGCCTTAAGGCGCTTAACTTCGGAGTTCGAATGGGATC